>KN890373.1:0-10341 GCA_000934455.1 Apostichopus parvimensis
ACGTTTCATTACTGTCTGCATTTTGTAGTGACAAGAAGAAAACGTCATTTGCAGAGCGGGGAACGCGGTTTGGGGCGAGTCTTCAATGCCTTTAATGAGTCATGAAGTCATAGGGCATGAAAATCAGGCACCCAAAGCTCTTAATAATGTGGGTAGTGGGGTAGCGATGGGATGGGGGATGGAGAAGCTGTCCAATTGGTTAGTGAATCAGCCAATCGGGTCACAGAGGGAAAAGGAGCAGCCACTCAATTGATACGAATCATGAAATTGGGTGAAGGGGTGTCACCATCTCGGCCAGCTATAAGCACCAAGTGCAACACTCAATCGTGGAGATGGAAATAAGTTATAGCCATTCAATGAGTAAAAGATACTTTCGATTAGAATAAAAGTGTGAATATCCATGCACTATTTTTCATTGCTTATTTTTTATTTTTTTCCAGTGTTTATGGCGTTGCTATGCTGCAGATCCTAATTCATCGTCAATAGCAACCTGGAAACCCCACCTCAGGCCTGTAAATAGCCCAACGACTGGCAGGTGAGGATATCTCGTTCAAATTAACTTACAAATCATTGAATTCAGCATACCTTAATTAATAGGCCTATGTAAGTGTCTCAACAACCAACAGCTGGTAATTGTCATAACTTATCAATATATTAGCCCCAACAACTGATCAGCTGAAAGGATATAGTACAAATATACAACCCCATCCCAAGCTGGTAAATGCGCCCTACAACAGATACTTAGGGGTATATATAGTTCAAAAGGGGTATATATAGTTCAAATGTACATGCATATAAACAATTTCCTCTCCCCCTCCTGTCCCCTCCCCTTCCTCTTCCTCCCACAAGTATCTAACGAGCCTTATACAACTGGCACATATAATAGGGTTATGGTTTAATGTTCAACCATTTAATGCAACTACAGGTCTGTCTTATAGCCCAACATAGACATGGAATTTAGGGGTACTGTGAAACTGTGCAACCTCGAAGTTAATCCAGACCTACATGCCCTAATATTTACACCCCCCCCCCACCCCTTGTGAACTTTTCTGCCGGCGCCCTTTCTTGGACCTCCCGATATAGGGCCCCTTTGGGCCAGGAGCCGGGTGCCCCCAGGCTCATCGTAACGCCACTTAGGCGTGGGGGTGGGGTGGAATGGAGTGGGAATGTTAGTCTGTCCACTGAATTTTCCTAAGAGTTGTCTGATTTGCTTGGAAATAGTGGCAACCTTTCAGCTCTGCTGCATATGATACTACAGTTTTATTGCTAAGGATCAAGTCAGGACTGAAACCTAGAGAATTTCTAAAACCCTGACACTGTGTTGTCTTCATGGGCTGTTTCAGATTTGTTCTCAAACTCAAATGTGACAAAACTGATATTAAATAGCCCCATCAGAACCCTAACCAATCCTTGAAAAATTAAACAGAAAAATTAAGAATACGTGGATATGTGAAATAACGTTTACTATATCTGTCATTGTGCAGATCTGAATTTTCGAGTGTTTGGCGAAATGTCAAATTATGTGAATGTTACCATCTGCCTCCATTTTGAAATATCATGTTTTAAGCTTACATTACATTAAAAACCGAAAGGACATTTAAAAATCCTCAATTCCCCTGCAATGGGTGGGAATGTCAGGTACAATTACTAAACTCCAATACATTTGAAGTGTGAAACCCCATATGCTGTTAGCATGTGGGTTACACCTCGTGGTGTGGAAACTGCCTGCAACTTTTAACGGTAATGTAGTCAACATTTGCAGACTGACCAAACCTTCATCTTTGAAAGTTCTTTTTTACCTATTTAGAATCTTCTTTTTGGTTTTTTGTAAAGATAAAGATTTTGATATATTCAAGGTAAAATTTAAGTTGGACTATTATGTAAGTGTAGATAATAGTAACAACAGTTTAGAGTTAAACCCTGCATGTATTCGAGATTTACTTTATTTCTCATTTGAAAATCTGCCTTTTAGTAAAGACTGCCGGACATTTTTTGCCACTGGCCACCTCTTCACCTTTAAAGGTTATCAGTCTGTAGACTGTAACATTAGCCTGTGTGTTACGTAATCAATTCGCTAGCATAGCAAAGGAAACAAGCGTGGAAATGTCACTTTGCACAGCTCAAATTTTCCCGCGATCTACCGCGAGATCGAGCCTATGCCCGAGGCAGGTAAACTGTTCTGGCAGTGGTATTAATGGGCGCATTTTCAATTGACATGTTCTTTTTTTCCCCTTCTTTTTAAGACCAGTTTACATGGACTTTTGAACGACGACTTTAAATCATCGATCTCTCTTCTCTTTCTCTTTTCAGTTTTCGAACAAATAATCTTATCTCCCGTCTTTCCATCAAGCGTAACGCCAACAGCCCGATGCTCCACCGGCACAGCGAGAGGATGAAGAAGGCGAACAGCTCGGACGTGTACTACGGGGAGCACGAGGAGAAGCGCAGGACGCTTAATGTCAGCCTGAGCAACGACAGTCACCATTCTTTCAGGGAACAAGAATCCATGCGGTCGACTCACAGTCTACAGCGGAATTACCATAACCAGAGCGGTAAGCTGGTGCTAGCCTGATGAAGACAGTGCCGGATTTAGACCTTAGAGGGAGGGGGAGAAGGAGGGAGGGAAGAAGGAGGGAGGGGGAGAAGGAGGGAGGGGAGAAGGAGGGAGGGGAGAAGGAGGGAGGGGGACGAGGAGGAAGCGGGAGAAGGAGGGAGGGGGAAAAGGGGGGAGTTGGCAGGGCCTGGGGCACGTCAGCTTCAGTGGGCCCCCTCATACACTGAAATGAAGGCTATTCCAAGGGTGTTCTGCAGTTTTTATTAAAATGTCTTGCTTGATCGAGTTGTTAAACTTTATGAAAGATCATGGATTATGCTACTCATGCAGCTAAACACCGACCACATGAATAGCTAAATATAAATGGATATCATTCTAACTTATTGCCACCAAATATGCTAGAAGTTTATTACCAGTAATGGTCAAAGCTAGTGAAGAATCATTTACATTTGACTCCCATGCAATTACCTCCGAGCAATTGGTCCTCTCATCCCGTTAAAAGCGATCTTCTGAAATTTGGTAATTGCTGCAAAAATTTCTGTAAGAAACCAAATCCTCAATAGTACTGAATTGGTATAATGAAATTACTAATTTATTTTTTAGTTTTTAAATTTGGTGTATTTTATCAATATTGCATCTGGCAACAACAGAGTGAATGGTATCATCGGATGCAATTGAGCAAAAAATGTCCGTCTTTCTTTTCTTTTTTTTTCCTTTTTTATAATATATCAATCATTTATCCAGAGAGGGCCAATTAATATTTTAAAGTGTGCATTTTTCTGAAATTCAACCTACAGAGTTCATAAACATTAATAAGCAGATTTAAATTCTATTCAGATATGATTCTAAAAATTATTAGCCTTTTAGTGTGTAGCTTTTGAATCTACCTGGAAGACATTGCAGACCACTTACTAGGGGTTACATCTCTATGTTCCGACGTCTCTATGTTCCGACGTCTCTATGTTCCGACGTCTCTATGTTCCGACGTCTCTATGTTCCGACGTCTCTATGTTCCGACAATTTTTTTGGACTCTATTTTTTTTTACCCAAATTTTTGACCAACATGTTTTCGGACCAAATTTTTTCGGACCAAAATTTTTTGGACCAAAATATGTTTATGACCCAAATTTTTGTTTACTCTAAATTATGACCAAAAGTTTTTCGGACAAGCACTTTTTGGGTCATAACAAACTTTGGGCCCTTTTTATTTTTGTGATAAAAAATTGAGTCCCCTCAAACAAATCAGGTCAGAAAAAATGTGGGTCCAAAAAAAATTGAGTCACCCCCCCAAAAAAATTGGGTCCGAAAAAATTTTGGTCAAAAAAAATTAGAGTCCAAAACAATTGTCGGAACATAGAGACGTCGGAACATAGGGATGTCGCCGTGTAAAGGAAAGATTTAAGTCGCTCAAAATAATTCAGGTTCCATTAAATATTTATCTTAAAAGTAAAGTATGTTGTCAGCAACCACTTGATTATATCCATTTAGGTTAACACTATAACTTATCATAGGTTTACAAACAATTTTTTAGCTTCTTAGACCAAGAAAGAAGGCCTTTATTTCTGCAATAAAATCCTCAATAGCATAGGCGTAGGAGCCCAATTTGATTTGGGGGGGGGGGGCTGTAACGACTTGCCCGAAAAATTTGCTCGAAAAATATAACCAAAATTGTTTGCGCGCTCCGTGCGCGTTCAACATTTTAATGTGCATTTCATATAGGCATGCATCGGTTATTACATCGCATGCCACAATCATTTGCCGTGTTATTACCCTTCCATATTGGTTATATTTATTGGGGAAGTCGTTACAATAATAATGATAATAATAATGTCAGTTTCACCATTGAAAAACACATTGCAAATTATTTTTCTTTCAGTAGGTGCCCGAAAAATTCTCAGCATATTGCCCGAATTTTCACAAACACTTTTGGTTGGGGGGGCTTCAGCCTCCCCAGCCCCCCCCCCCGCCTCCTACGCCTTACTCAATAGTAAAAACAAACACTCTCTCTCTCTCTGACTGTCAAACTTGCATCATTTTCTCCTGGGGCCAAACGTGCCAATTCTTAAACTCCATCATTCTTGTGTAAAGAACTCAACTCTTCAAGTTCTGAAATTTTCAGAGAAACAAATGGAGTCATCGGCTTCTTTTAAACCCAGCCTACTTATTTATTTTTTTTCAATACTTGAACAGACAACCTTCAACATGTAGCCAATGCATTTTGACAAAGTTTGTGGAAATCTTTCGAGTGGTGCCCCGATGAAAGCCAGACGTGCTGGCCCCTAAACTATCTAAACAGACACGGAAAGAAAAGAAAGATGGAAAAAAAATAAAACCTTTGAAATTTTTCGAGCCGTGGCCTCTTCCTACCTGAAATAGGTAGACCTTGAGGTCCCACACATGCTCTAGAACTCCATTATGAGGGGGCCATCACCCAAGATTACATCTACGGACAAAAATTGATAAAATTAGACCGTCATTACTGCGGTACTAAACAACCCGCCCAGAATTAGACCTCTCTGCAATTTGAAAAAGCCTGTCTTAACATGCAGGCAATAGAAACGAGCAGAAGTCTCCTTTGTAAAAAAAATAGATATATAAAAACATTGAAAAAACTTGACGAAGTCTTAAATCAATCTTTAGCTTTCTTTTGTCTCCAACATCACAAAAGCTCCCCCAGTCACCTGTCAGCTGTTTGGTTGTGGGTACCCCTCCTTGACAGTTAAGATATATTTTTAGGCTTGGAAATTTCAGTCAAATTTTGTCACATTTTTTGTTCTTCTATTTAATAAATGCCGTGCCTCGATCGATCGATCGGCAGTGGCGTGACATTTCAGTTTTAGTAACTTAGGGCAGTTAATCTTAAGGGGGGGCGGGGAAGTAGGGATTGAGGAGGGAGAGCAATCGTTTGTCGTAAGTTTTATATCCAGAAATGGAATAAACGGTGACAGGGAAGCACCTGCAACAGATATGTAAGATGCGGCAATTTCAGAGAAGTATAAACACAGTACAAGTTCAACTTTGACCCTAACAAGACTTTTGATTTAAGGCTTGTCAGACAGTTGTTATTTACCAATTGAATAAATCACTTATCATCGATTTGAAATAGTGGAGTAACAATTTTTTTGTGAAATGTGAAATTCCTTGGTATTCTTGATGATATGAATTTGGGCATGTGGTCGTGGAAAGTTTACCCACGAAAATTAGTCCTTTCTGTCTCATGAGAAGAACTACAATAAATATAGTACCGGAAATGTTTCGCTCAAATTTCACGACCGACCCGCTTCGTTTAATTCTTTTTTTTACTTAAATGTTTTTAGTCCGATGAGTTTAAAAACTACTTAATATTGATTTTTGCTGCACAAAAATATACATGTATATTTTCTTCCACCCTACTAGCCGAATGGGACGTGCCGATCGGAGTGACCAAACTAACCGAGAGCCACAAAAATGCAATACGAGCCATCCGGAAAATCAAATATTTCGTGGCGAGGAGGAAGTTCAAAGAAGCGTTCCGGCCTTACGACGTCAAAGACGTTATAGAGCAGTACTCATCGGGTCACGCCGACATGTTAGCTCGGATAAAAAGTTTACAATCAAGGTAAGGAGGAGGTTAATAGCAGGCATGAGCTTTTTCCGCGAAATTCGCGGAATATCCGTGATTTCTTTTCTACCTCGGCGACAAAAACTATTATCCTAACACACTGTAGCCTACTCAAAATGGAGCCTATACCGCAATTTTTGCAAAGTTCCGTCATTTTTTTTTTACCCCAGGCTCATCCCTGTAATAGTAAAAACAAGTTTGGAGGGGAGGGGTTGCAGGGGGTGGCATTATGTTCGCCACATCTTCATTGCAATCAGTAGTATGGCCTCGAGAAAATTGGCACCCATATGGTGAAAATTTTGTACCTGTTTTTTCGACTTTTCGATTCCTTATGAAAATTTGTTTGTATATTCTAATTTTACTACGATCGTTTAAATAATGGAAGAGAGGAGAACATGTAGTCTGTACATTCAGTGAAATTGTCGCAGAATTTTACGACCGGCGAATGTGCTAGAGAAAGAGCAGAGGTGATTTGCAACGGTCAGAGGTTTTTACAAACACCAATGAACATAAACTAAATAAATTACAAAAATGGACAAGTTTGGGGGTGTGGGGGATGGGAGGGGGAGGGAGGGAGGGATGTAGCCAAACTCTTCATTCCCCTCCTCCCTCCGATCATGTTTAGAAGTTAGAAGGTACCTATTTTTTATTCAAATATTTCCTGGGATTGAATGCAAATTTGCATCAAGTTGCTTTATGGGAATACGTGCCCCTTTTAGTCGGTTACAAATAAGGCGACCCCCTGGATTATGTATCAGATGCAATAGGTTACATTGGAACCGAAATGTAGGACGTTCGATGCAGATACATAAACCCTACTGTTAATACCGTTACACTGTGTTAGGCCTGCTGGTAATTTATATATATATGTATATTCCATAAATTTGTTCCTCCGTTCTCTCTCTCCAATTAGGCTAGATCAAATAGTCGGAAAGCCCGGAGGAGAGAAGAGGAAAGTCCGTGGCTCCAGCGACCTAGAACTCTACGACCCAACTGTGAGTCTACTATCCAGAGTCGTGAAGGTAGAGAGGAGGGTCACTCTAATAGATAGGAAACTAGACATGTTGATTGAGATGTACCGAGAGGAGAGACACGCCAAACAGAAGGAGGAGAAGGGAGAGAACAACGCCGGGGAGATCGAAGCCCCGAAGGACAATATTGAGCCCATTCCACGTGGATTTGCGAGGAGAAGAGGCTGGAGCTCATTCCAAAGAACACGAGAGGTCGAACCGGCGGTCGAGTCGTCCTCGTCGTCGGCGACCTCTCCGGCCGAGACCACGGTCCGGAAGTTATCCGCCTCCCATCCAACCCTCGTGCCGGAACCGGACGCCCCCGACGACGGCGGCAACGTCCGCTGTCACAGCGAATTCATACAGACGGACAATAACCCGGAAGTGACGGTGAATTCGACCAGTCCGAAGAGACTCGGCCGGAATTCCATCAAGTCGAGGGGTCAAGATTCCAAGGTCACAAGGGTCAAATGCCACGAAATACCTGCCTTAAATATTCCAGAGCCTGACGAGACGACTCCGTTTTTGGAGGAACAGTCCGGTAACTTAGAGGTCCTACAGATCATGGAACCAGAGACAAGATTGTGAGCCTAGTAATCAGAGAGTCGTTTGATGCCCAAGCTTTAGCAAAATTCCTTTTGCAATTTTCTTTGAATGGTTTTTTTTTTTTTCTTGGCTTTCCTTGGCTTTTATAAGTTCTTTTTTGTAGAGGTTTCTTGGGGGGTCAATTTGCAGTTTTATTGCTGTATAGTTAGGCTATATCTATTTTTTACGTACAGCGGTTTGAATTATATGTTGTGTGTGTGTGGGTGTGTCTGTATAATGACAGAGATTATTATAAGATTTGCTTTTTTTATTTTTTTTTATAGTACTATTAAAGAATGACATAGGGGTTAAAGGTCTTGACAAGGGTCATGTCAAGCTTCTGCAATGACCCATGATGATGACACATGGGTCATAGGTCAAGTCACTAGTCATATCTAGTTCATGCAATGTGGTTCAGAGTTGCTGTTATTTGGTGACACTTATTAGGTTTTGTAGCAATGTTTAGCTTGAAAGTGGACTGACTATTAAACAGGTTCATGTACTGACCAACAGGCTCATGTACTGACCAACAGGTTCACGTACTGACCAAAGGTTCATTAGGTCATGATATATGCAGGGGAGGGCACGTGGCCCCCCCCCACCTTAGTTTTTTTTTCAATAATTTTTCAATACATTTGTATGGAATGCTGAATAACATTTATTTTGACAACTTATCAAATTTGACAATATATCAAAGTCCAGTTATCAATATCTCTAATTCATTTTAAGATATCAAAGATTTATATTTGAGATAGCAAGAGATAATATCACCAATAGAGATATCAAAAAATTAATTATGGTAATTACAGATATTGAGAACAGAATTAAGAGATTTCACAAAGTATTTAGAGATATGAAAAAACAAATTAAAGAGATCCAAAATAAAAACTAACAAGATGACTAAAATTGAATTAGATATCCATAATTAATTTAGAGATATCCCAAATTCATTTCAAGAATAAGAGATATATTCAAATTAGAGATACTGAAACTTCAATAGACACACATTGCCGACAGTGAGCATATAAATCTTTGTGAGCATGGATGTGACACAATCTTTAGAGCAAAGAGTTGCAATGGTACATCCCTTTTCACTCAAATTTGTGATATCTCTAAAAAGAATTTTGGATACCTCGAGATGAGTTCTGGATATCTTGAAATGAGTTCTGGATATCTGAAAATAAATTCTGGAGATCTCTAAATTCTGTGCTCAATATCTCAGAGTAAATTTTGGATACCTCTAACTGAATCATGGATATCTTGAAACGAGTGGTGGATATCTTGAAATTAATTTTGGATATCACTGAATCAATTTTGGATACTTCAATATCAATTCTTGATATCCAAATCCTTTCACTCAATTTGTGATACCTCCAAAAGAATTCTGGATATCTAAAGATGAGTTCTGGATATCTTGAAGTAAGTTCTGGATATCTGAAAATAAATTCTGGATATCTCTAAATTCTGTGCTGGATATCTCAGAGCAAATTTTGATACCTCTAACTGAAATCATGGATATCTTGAAACGAGTGGTGGATATCTTGAAATTAATTCTGGATATCACTGCATCAAATTTGGATATCTCGATATCAATTCTTGATATCTAAAAATGAATTCTGGGTATCATGAAATGAATTCTAAGACATTTGAGATATCACAGTCTTTGATGTATAAAGGATATCAAGACCTAGTCTTTAATTTGTGATATCTTTAAAATAGATTTAGATATCGAAATATCAATTTGAAATGTCTGCATAATCCAATAAAGATATCCACAAAGTGTTTGGATATCTCTAATTCATTTCATGAGTATCTACAATTAGTTTGCGATATCCATTGAAGATATCTCAAATAGTCAAATAAATGTTGATTGGCGATCCATACCCGTGGTGCGATGATGTCATATTTAGACTTGATCAAGCATTTGACCTTGTGTATGAAGGAGCGTTAAATCTGTGATGTCTCCCAATTGGAGCAAGACGTTTCTTAGCTGTTTGGAGACGCTGTTGAAGACGGTTATCTTTATCGCATAGACCAAAAAGTGTTGGTTCAGTTTGTAACTAGGTTAAACTAGTTTAGAAAGTATTAATGTTATTCCCCTGTGCACTGCCTGCCCCCATTAACCGTGTTACCAAAATAGAGGGCAGCATTTCAAAATAGAGTCAATGGTAAAAGTTGTTCTGTAGAGTTTAATTCCAGGGATTCCCTTTATAGCTTGGTAACATTTATCCATTGAAAATTTACAACAGGAAGTAAGCAACAAAATATTAAAAGAAAAAGTATGAAAAGTCAAGAAGTTTCAAGCATCATAAGATCATTTTATTACCCCATAAGGTGATCCCCATCCCCACTTAGTCTGTGACTAGTATTTCAATAACTGTTATTCTAGGGGGAATAGTGACATATCAGTCAACTGTAACATGCAAATGTGAAGCTATCTTAGGCATTTCATTGTTAATTTATGCTAATCACTAAAATCTTAATTTATGTGTTAGAAATTCAAACATGATTGAAACAGGTTGCTTCTTTCTCAAGAAGTTTTTAAGAGAACCCCCACTGGTAAAATTCAATATGCATCCAGTAGACTGTGA
>KN890373.1:14668-27807 GCA_000934455.1 Apostichopus parvimensis
CAAAGTACTATATATACATGGATACTACATATACATACATACATACTATATATACATCGATACTATAGATACAGTTTCCTGTGTCAACCCATCTTCTGGGGTTTCCACAACCATAGGCGTAGGAGGCTGGGGGGCTGCAGCCCACCCAACCAAAAATTTTTGTGAAAATTCGGGCAATAGGCTGAGAATTTTTCGGGCACCTACTGAAAGAAAAATAATTTGCAATGTGTTTTTCAATGGTTAAACTGATATTATTATTATCATTATGATTGTAACGACTTCCCCAATAGCGCGCCAAAAATGTTGGTTATATCTTTCGGGCAAGCCGTTACAGCCCCCCCAAATCAAATTGGGCTCCTACGCCTATGTCCACAACTTTTGTTCTTTTGTACCAGGATATACCTGTGTGACGAAAAAACAAAACAACAAATCTATGTCACATATTTTCATATGAAAATCCCTGGGGTTTCCACACATGAATTTGGAACCAGCAGGTAACCTTTTTTTTGGGGGGGGGGGGTAGTCACTCAGATATTGTCAAAAGTGGTAACATCTATTTGTTATCTCATTGAATTTGTACAAGATAAAAAAAAAATCAACAGATCTGTGCCCTAGACAATCACAGGATCTTTTCATGTTTCTTATTAAAGTGTGCTAATTTTTAATCATTTGCTTCATCGGTTTACTTATTTATTTTACGTAATTTACTCGTGTATCAATCATATGCAAATTATTTCTCAAATTCTGATCTATTTCTTAACCTTTTGTAAAAAGTCTGTTCTTTGTCAGATAATTTTTTTGTCATGGGAAGTGCAATATTTGTTATAAGACAATCAATTTTATGGCACGTAGGATGTATTCCTGGCACTGTGTCAGTTGAGTTGCAGCCTTTATAGAACTCTGTTGGGGGTGGGGGTGGGGGAGGGGGTGGGGAGAGGTGGGTTGTGTACCAGTGGGTTGTGTACCAGGGGCTCAACTTGGTTTAAATAGATGGAATCGGGAGAACTCTTCTCAGTTCCTTCTGTGATTGGTTCAAAGTTCAACAGATAAATCTGTTTTTGTTTTTTTAATGCCATAACAGTGACAGCAGTAGAACTTGCAGAAAACAGCACCAAGGTTATGTTTAGCTTAATTGCTAGCTGTTTCTGATATTTTAGATTGGTCTTTATTGCTAGCTGTTTCTGATATTTCAGATTGGTATACCTCCGGCCACCGGGTTGTAAGGTTAGTGAAACCGATAACGTTCGCAAATTATTCCTCATTCAAGTTGCATCGAAGATGGCGAGGTTTAGTGCGTATAGTTCTGGTCATCCAGCCTTTGTTGATACTGTAGCAGAATTATCACTATAAAACTGGTCACGATATCAACTTATCCTTTAAATACTTCTGCACCCAAATCAATATAAAACCAAATTAATATAACTCTTGTCGGTGCTATTCAATACTAAAAGCTTGTCATGTTCCCATTTTCGTGACTCGTGTGATTTTATGACGTCAGTAAAAAGGTCCTCGTCATAAAAGTGTTGTAAGTACTCATTTAATTAGCTCTCAGTTGGTAAATTAAGTGGGTGGTGGGGAGCTAATTATTAAGCGACCATGAATGTGGGAGAAGCCCATAAGGAATTATAACTTTGACCCATGTGTGGCTTCCAATTCAACCTTTTGGACTAATTTGGGATCTTCTCTGTCATTTCAACTCGTAGTTGTTTTGGTTTCAATAATATTAGTTTCAGTCTTATTGTCTACTCAGATGGTAATTGCTTTTCAACAATGCAGAAAGGTTTCAACCACACACGCAAACCTTTCAGGTGATTAGGAACAAAACAAAATGGATATCTTATAACACCAAGTGCTGACATGGATAAAGGAGACAATAAAATTGGCCCCGCAGGATTTAAGTGAAACTTGCATAATTTTTGGGCTTAGTCTGGGAAAAATTGAATCGTTAACTGTCAAGGAAAAGACTTGAGGATACGAGCCCTGTGTCCGAAAGAAGTACGAAAATGCATGAAAATTTCTCCATCTTTAAGTCGATCAAAAGGCGCATCGTCGTCGAATTCTCTACGAGGAAGTTTTCCAAAGTTGGTGATATTCTGTGAACGCATCTGGCGACAGTGGAGTAACCACGGCATCACTCATTCTCAGAGAAAATTATTATTTCTCTGTTGCATTTTGGTGAAATTCTATTTATTAACAGGGATGAGCCTGGGGTAAAAAAAAAATCACGGAACTTTGCAAAAATTGCGGTATAGGCTCCAGTTTGCGTATGCTACAGTGTGTTAGGATAATAGCTTTTGTCCCGGAGGTAGAAAAGAAATCATGGATATTCCGCGAACTCGCGGAAAAAGCTCATGCCTGATTTAAAGAAACAAAAAAACAACAACAAACAGAGAACATCGACAAGCTAAAGCAAACATTCCAAAGATAAATGTGTGACTATATTCGTAAAGATTTTGTACACAACTCAGTCCTTCACTCCTTGAAAGAATCAAGGGTTTGTAGCCAAAGCTAAAGTAAAGCTAAAAATTAACCTGGATAGCTTATGTTGGCAACAAGAGAATGAGATGGGGTTTCCAACTAACAGAGTGGAGTTTTCTTCTCTCAAATCGTTTTCTCGAATTCTGCAGAACTCTTAAAAATGACTTGCAACATATATAGGATGTTTTACTTTGTAGTTTTGCACATGTGCATTTTTTTTTTTTTTTTTTTAAATTTGGTACAAACTACTGGGGATCCATACCAAACTAACACTCCAAAATGAATTATTCGGACTGCCCCTAGGGTACTTCCCCCTAGGGTAGGGCCCCTATGGTAGTGACTGACCATTGGGTACTTCCCCCTAGTGTAGGGCCCCAATGGTAGTGACTGACCCTTGGGTACTTCCCCCTAGGGGAGGGCCCCTATGGTAGTGACTGACCGTAGGATAGCTCTGTAAATGGTAAAGCATAAGTCGTACGGCATGTTGCTGCTAAGTGTTCAAAAATACCTGCCTTCCATGCTAATTATTATTATTTTCCTTTTTTTTTAACGTAATGATCTCCGCATAACACATTTATGCAAAAAGCCAGTTTATCAGTCTATAGTAAGTTAAGCCTAGTGTTAACACTTTAGGCATATGATCAATGTTAGTCTATATTAATATCAAAGTAATATGTAATGACTGGTTTGTGGATTATATGTACACTGTGAGTACTGCACTAATGATAACTTTTTTGTCTTCATAACATAATGATAATTAAAAAAAATAAATAAAAATGATATACACCAAAAAAAAACATGTAGGTAAAAAAAAAGATGATTTTGTCTTCAGGGGTACTGCAGTTGTGTGGTGTAAGTATCACAATTCATTAGAGCTATACAATGTACAGAACCAATATTCTACATACGTATATTATATACATAGATATACTAATGGTTATATAGTGGACATTCTGTACTATACTATTTTGTACCCCTTAGGGTGGTGAAAAATAAATTTAAAAAAAGAAAATCACAAGTTCAAAACAAAAACTTGTCTTCGTTTTTCACTTTTTGAGTCACAATTCTAAATGTTCTCCGCCCTCCTCCGTTTGTTCATTGTTATGATCGATGTGAACAGATTTTGTTTGTAATATCTATACTATTTATAAAGAAAACTTCAAATCAAAGCGCTTTTTCGTGGAACAACCCTTTGCGAGTAAAGTAAAATAAGTGAATGGACGCAAGAAACTGAATCGAGTACAATTTCAATTAAATAAATTAGGACAAGTAGAAAAAGTGTGCAACAGTTCCAAAAACTTACATTCTGTTTTCTTGAGTTACAACATCTTAAGAAATTAAACCTTTCGATATTTATTAAACTTGTAACCTATTCACAAACGAAAATAACATTTCTACAAAGATGTTGCATTCTGAGGAAAGGTTAAAGGGTGTGAAGACTCGCAAAAAGAAACGTCTAATGCCAAATTTGACCGAGTTTCGAATGAGGTGTAACAGAAGTGTTAAACATCACCATCGATCCCAGAAAATACACACACAGCTTGCCCACCGTCGGTAATTAGAACTAGTGTACAGTCGGTACATACAGCTGCGGTCAATACCCACAGCATAGGGTACATAGCAGCGTGGACATCTCAGGTCCAGCTTAAGATAACAAGGTATCACATTTCATTAGTCTGCATTTTGTAGCGACACGAACAAAACGTCACTTGCAAGCGACAGAAAGTTAACTTTTTGAGATGGCCGCACGCGGTTTGGGGCGAGTCTTCAATGCAGAGAACCTTCACTGCTAAGTAAACAGTTGATCAGGTTTCAAGGATTAATCAACAGGAATGATAATACAAAGAAAATCTAGCTTTTAAAGAACGTTGACGAACAACCAGTCAAACAAAAAAGTTCCATTCAATCAACACACATCTTGAGTTTGGGAAAAAACTATGGAGATGGATTTTCCGACTAGCAATGTGGAATTTTTGTTTCTTTGTCTACCACATGGGAAAAACCCCTGTAAGAGATTGCCAGCAGCCAGAGGGCCAACAGGCTTTGCGATTTGTACCGTGTTTTATACAACTTTTTCACTTTTCAAACATTGATATGATATTACACCCTTTGGAAAATTTGCTATGTACCTACTACCACTTACCTATTCAATATGTATGTCTGGTGGTTGCCATGTACATGTATGCATCCTGTGATGTCATCATAATTCAAACCAAATACTCATGGGCCACTGTTATTGACAAACCTTTATTGCCCCTCATCGACGGCCCATACGCTCAAAAACCTCGACCAAGTTTCAGCCCATTATTAATTAAACCATCATTTAAGTAGCAGGCAGGAGTCTGGGGTTAAAAAAAAATCACGGAACTTTGCAAACATTGCGGTATAGGCTCCAGTTTGCGTATGCTACAGTGTGTTAGGATAATAGTTTTTGTCCCCGTGGTAAAAAGGAAACCACGGATATTCTGCGAATTCGCGGAAAAAGCTCATGCCTGTAGTAGACTTGCAGATGACAGAGATCGAGATATTATATAACAAGAATCACACAGAAGTGAAGTAATTAGCGACTGAAGTACTTTGTTGAAGCTACTCTGATATTTTGCCTGGCATTTGTAATTCCACTTGAGACATAAATTCACTGACGCGAATACATCTTACTAATGCTGGCGAGCCCCAACGGCAGTTAAACTCACCGGACGGTTTCAGCATCCTTTTATATGTTACTATAAACTGTTAACAAAGTGGCCAGGAATCTATGGCCAGCCGGACTCTGAGCTTGTTTTTTTGTTTTTTGTTCAACATTCTTGAAGACCATTTCGTCAAGGTGAAGGTTCATCGGGTTACTGATTTCCACAATGTCAAATTTATCGATCATCGGTTAAAATCAGGTATCCACAATATTTTTCTAAACTTGTCAGAGAGAGAGAACTCCTCTGAATAAAAGAGAGTCTATAATGTCCGATCCGTTGTTACGAGAATCTAACCGTTTAAATTTTTAAAGAATTATTCCAGACGACGAGATATTTCTGCCAGCAACATGAAAAGAACATTACTCTATTATCCCGGGCAAAAATACACCTGGAGGTTAATATTATTTATTTGTGGTGTTTGTTTAGCATCAATGACAGATAAAGATACAATCTTGAAAAAGCCCATTTTACATCTCATGAGAAAACACATCAACGATGGATTAGATCGACACAACTATCAAAGATGAGCCAACCAAAAAAAAAACTGAGCTATTTGAGATATATTATAATCTTGCTCAAATAAATATCCCGCTTAATATTTAAAAGTACATACAATGTCGTGAGTATGGGACGTCACGCATGCACGAGTACGTACACACCGTTCTAACGTACGGAACGATGCAGTAGATAACATGCACCCATTACACCATGACAGCCGCAAATAAACTGTTCACTTGTGTGGAACGTTACACCTGATGGTTGGCCGAGATCATTAACATTGTTTTGATAGTTTCACCTGTAGAGTATTTCGCAGCTACTGCAGCCACAAAAGACAACTGTTGATTGGCCGAGATAATTAACATTGTTTTGATAGTTTCACCTGTAGAGTATTTCGCAGCTACTGCAGCCAAAATAGACACCTGTTGATTGGCCGAGATAATTAACATTGTTTTGATAGTTTCACCTGTAGAGTATTTCACAGCTACTGCAGCCACAAAAGACACCTGTTGATTGGCCGAGATAATTAACATTGTTTTGATAGTTTCACCTGTAGAGGATATTATTGCAGCTGCTACAGCCACAATAGCCACTTGTTGATTGGCCGAGATAATTAACATTGTTTTGACAGTTTCAGCTGTAGAGGATATTATTGCAGCTGCTGCAACTTTCCCTTTTGGACAGTGGACACGGTACCGTACTTAAGTCCTCTCCTTGGAGCGCCTGTGCTTGTGTCTTTTCTGTTTCTTGGAGTGATGTTTGTGCTTCTTTGATCGCACGCGAGACGGCGGTGTGGATGTATCTCTCTGCATCTCCTGTCCTCTCAACTCACTATCATCTTTTGGAGACTCTCCAGGGACACCCCCTCCAAGGTCGGGACTACTTTCCCGTTTGACTCCGTTTTCACCTTCCTTGCCCTCGCTCCGATTGCATCTGTCTCGTTCGATGCGATCTCTCTCGAACTCTAAATCACCTCGATGGAGGTCATCTCCTGCATTTCCCAAGCTGTTTTCTGATTGGTTGGTGACCGTTCCGCTCTCCTGTCGATACTTCCTGATGGAACTTACGGTCTCTTCAAATGAAGTGCTTTGTTCAAGGGTTGTATTCTTCTCTCTTCTCTCATTATCATCATCATCATTATCATCATCGGTTCTATGAAATAATAAAAAAGAATCAGAATAAAGAAAAGAAGATATTTTTGGCAGCTACTACTATGCAAAACAAAACAATTTCGTTGAGAGCGTGGTGGCCAATTGGCTAAGGCGTCGGACTCGTGATCCAAGGATTGCTGGTTCGATTCCTACCTAGTTCATTACGTTGTGTCCTTGGGCAAGATGCTTTATCTCGCTTGCCTCTCTCCACCCAGGGGTTAAATGGGTACCTGTGAGGTAACTTGTCATTGGGCGCAGTATATAACTGCTGCCGACTGGAGGGATTGTCTCTGGGACAGGTTATCATTGACCAGGGGTAATATAACGTCTGTAAAGCGCTTTGAGACCTATCGCTGGTATAAAGCGCTATATAAAAAGCAAATATTATGATTATTATTATTAAAGTTGGATAACAACGTTCACTTACTAGTAGGCTGCAACGGGATACACCTGGCTACAGCATAATAGGGGGGACCTTTATTGTGATAATTTAATTCCACTCACCCTTCTTGGCGAAGAGCCCGCCATTCAGCCTCTGCATCTTCCATTTGATTGGCGATGATTTCCCTCAATATCTTAATCGTCAAAGTAAAAAAAGTAAAGAGTAAAGATCTCTTCAAGCCTTTCAAGGAATAATCATATTTTCCTAAGCAACTGCAATAGACCATGCTTCAAAATAATGTTTTAATATCATCTGATTTGTACCCTATAGGACGACCGACTGTCAGTTCCAAGTACAAAATTCATACATATATGTAAAAATAGCCTACTAGATGCTTTTTGGGTATGGTGTGTAGTTTGGAGCATCAACACTTGAAGCATGGGACTCCACCCACAGACACCTTCTTGTGTTCAGCATGGAGCATCCACACAAGAAGCATGAGACTCCACCCACAGAGACCTTCTTGTTTCGACATGGAACATTGCACTTGAAGCATGAGACTCCACCCACAGACACCTTCTTGTGTTCAGCATGGAGCATCCACACTTGAAGCATGAGACTCCACCCACAGGCACCTTCTTGTGTTCAGCATGGAGCACCCACACTTGAAGCATGATACTCCACCCACAGACACCTTCTTGTGTTCAGCATGGAGCATCCACACTTGAAGCATGAGACTCCACCCACAGACACCTTCTTGTGTTCAGCTTGGAGCATCCACACTTGAAGCATGAGACTCCACCCACAGACACCTTCTTGTGTTCAGCATGGAGCATCCACACTTGAAGCATGAGACTCCACCCACAGACACCTTCTTTTGTTCTCAGCATGGAGCATCCACACTTGAAGCATGAGACTCCACCCACAGACACCTTCTTGTGTTCAGCATGGAGCATCCACACTTGAAGCATGAGACTCCACCCACAGACACCTTCTTGTGTTCAGTATGGATCATCCACACTTGAAGCATGAGACTCCAACCACAGACACCTTCTTGTGTTCAGCATGGAGTATCCACACTTGAAGCATGAGACTCCACCCACAGACACCGTCTTGTGTTTACTGTTTAGTATGGAACATCCACACTTGAAGCATGAGACTCCACCCACAGACACCTTCTTGTGTTCAGCATGGCGCATCCACACTTGAAGCAAATTCCAAATTTAATGACCCAACTTTTCGTAGCCTGTCCTTGGATTCATTTCCCAGGTGGTCAATGTTCCTATTATCTGTACTAATCACAAACTTTGTAGGGCACCACCTGCTTTCTGTCTCTGTTTTTGCAGTTATCAATATAATATACTACAACAAGTCCAGAGCTAATTACACAATCCATCATGATGCAATCACATGTTGCTATCTCACTTTTAACAGGCAATGTTTTTTTGGCCTTGAATAAATGATGAATTGACCAATTAAGACTTGTTCCGTACATCAGATTCATAAACAAATAAGCTACACCGCTGAATAATTTAGTTTACAAATATGGTATCATCTAATCTCTACCTAAAATGGTTACAAGAAAACAAATTTTAATATCGATGAATGAAAGAATGATTACAAAATTCTTAATTTCAAAGACAGACCTACTCTAGTTGTACGTTTGTTACAATGTCAATAGATGTTTACAAATGTAGTCCGTCGCAGCTTAACGAAATGAATGACAGCCAACAAACATTTGATTCATTTTGCTCATAAAAAAATTATGAACAAATAAAAGGGGGGGGGAATGCAATTGAACACAAAAGATTTGCTTCATTTAAATTTTTTATAAAGTTTGTATAAAAATATAACACCCATTTTCAGAGTAAAGGCAATTTAAATCTTTCTGGTCACTCAGCCATTCATCCAGCTAACAGTTTACATATACTGTGGTAATGTTCCTTATTTCTGTTAAACCTGCACACCATTTCTACCGCAGGGAATTAGTTTATAGTGTTTCAAATTTTGTGAAACAGGTTTTGTGTCTTAAAAAATACCACTGTCACTTTGTACCCCAAAAATGCGGTCCATCTTTTTATGACTTGTCTAGCAATTTATCTATTTTGAATAGCATCTTGCGATGTGATACCGGATAAATTATTCATTGCGCTGTAATATGCATAGTTTATGCATAGTTAATGCATAGTAGTTTATGCATAGTAGTTTATGCATAGTAGTTTATGCATAGTGGTGGAGTGTTAGCTCAGTGGTTAACGCCAGTGCCTTTCATTCATAAGGTCCCCGGTTCGAGTTACTCCCAGATTAATGTATGTCGTCCAGTTACAGAGTTGTTGACAATTAACAATTCATAATCATGGACGTTAAACTTCGGTCAGCTTGCGGCTTTGATAAGCCAATGAGGCTTCTTCGCGAGTTCCTGCTTGCAGGAGGATCTAAAATACATACAAACATAGTAATATGCATAGATCTCCGACAGGGCTGGGTATGTCTCCTAGTCTATGTGTCTTTTGCTAGATGCTAATATCCGTGACTTTTTGGTCACCTGTGTCAAACTTTGCAGTGAGTGGATGTAGCAACTCATCATTGTGGCGAGGGGGACGTTCTCTGGCGGGGAGGGACAGATGACGGGCGGGAAAAAGCTAGATAAATGAAGACCCACGGATGGGTCGTGCGACTTACGTCCGTCTGAGATCGTTTTGTGATGTGAACGTTTTTGGCTCGATAACTCTGTCTCCTTCTCTTGTAATCTCTCATTTGTTTCAGCAGCTCTACTCGGGACAGCTTCTTCTGTCCAGGTCTTGCAGATACTGAAAGATTCGGGTAGAAAGACATCGATTGGGAGACATAAAATGCTGCTACTGCCACCGTCGTCATCCAATTGAATGAGAGGAGTGCTAAACTGATAGACAATTCCCCGAGATGAGGTAACAAAGATAGTTTTTCTTAAAAAGATTATCGGTTAAATGTTTGACCAGAAGTAACCCTGAAATATTTCAATCTGACAAGCACATATCCTTGTTAGTATTTTTTCCTAAATATGTACCTGGGGCAATTTATGTGGTTGGATTTAAATATGGAAATATGTAAAGTTGGGACATTTCATTGGTTGAAATTAAATATGTAGGGACATTTTCAGTGGTTGGAATTGAATACAAATCATGTACGGACATTTTCATTGGTTGAAATTACGTACAACATACAACTGAATGACGTTTCATTGGATTGTTATTAAAAATTAAAAAAATATGTTTGTAGGGACACTTCATTGAATGCATTTAAATATGTTCATTTTAGAGCAGTCAGAGTTGTTAATATTGGAGGGCTGTCTATTTGTTCATATTTGTTGCTGTTCTTTTTGGATTATGATCACTCACACAAGTGGAAACTTATTGGCCAATTTTTAAAAGATTATCATCTTATCAATATACATACACACAATCACTCTCTCCCTCTCTCTAATAATGCTTTGGATTCAACACAGTATACAATGTGACTTTCATGAATGCAAGGCCATTCTATAAAAATGGACGCAAGCAAACATGATAAAAAAAATAAAAAAGATAAAAAGTATGAACAAAAAAATGGACAAAAAAAACCACTTACAAATCTTGCTAGTCCCTGACGTCTCTGCATCGACTCCAATCTCTTCGATCAACCTTGATGACGAGCTTCGTGACCTTTGACCCTGAGCTACGACGTGGTCATATATGGCCAGCTTCTCGGCTTGGGTAAAGTCTGTACATGCCCTCTCGGCAGTGCGAGGCACGAGTTTGAAGGTTGGCTTTCCTACAAAATGGAAGTTTAGGAAATATAATGATCAGAGTAATTTATGATGGCAGTCAATGTATTAACACTCACATTTAGTAATTGATCGATTGATCGATTGATTTCTGATTTTGCTTTGACTATACTTCCTAACCTTTTATTACTCTGTACTTATTATCCATAATTCCTAAAAAATGAAGTTTAGGAAATATCAACGATCGGAGCTGTTATGATGGCAGACAATGTATTGACACTCGCATTTAGTAAAATATTGATTAATCGATTTGTTTGATTTCTGATTTTGCTTTAATTACTTCATAACCTTTTTTTACTAGATGTATTTATCATTTATTTGTTCTTGTTATGATTTTACTATAGTCCCATGTAATGTGTATTGAGATATTCTTTCATGTAAAGTGCTATATAAATACATTTTATTATTATCATTATTATTTTTGAAGAGGTTAGTTGAAAACCTCACCTCAATATCTCATCCCTACCTCAAGGTATGGCTGATTTGAATTGACCTATTTTGACTGGCTTAATGCTACAGTAGTTTCTTTGTGGCAATGGATCATGGTAGGTGGTCAGTAAAGCTTTGCTTTCCTATGAAAATCTTCTTCTCTGATTTATCCTTTGAAATGTGATACATTTGCACTTTTCTTTAGCCCTGAATGTCCTCTTTATTTGAGAGTTTTGCCAATGTGTGATATTTCTTCCACACATATTCCATCCATTTGTCAATAAGTGTGTTAAATATTATAATGAAAAACAAACACATTTTCAGCTGAATTCCCATGATGATATCATTCACTCTAAAATTTCAATATGAAATGTGAATAATTTCATATATTTCATCCCATTAACATAAACTAGATGCTGTGGAACAGTATTGATTCTAAATGCTTTCACAAATGCAAAGCAGCCAATTCACCTTTCTATTCTATTTATAACCAATTTTATATAACATTTTTTTATTCATATTATTTTTTACATATATTTCTTATTATTAAATCGATATAACCATCGGGTAAAGCCTGAAATGCCCCGAGCCTGACTTATTGTGAATCCAAATCAGCTACAGCTTGAATCTCTGCCCACTACAGTTAATCTTTCCAAAAGTCATCAAATCCTCCCAGCTACAGCCAAACGTTCAATCCCAAATTTATGCAGTTCAACAAGATTCGAGTAAGGATACATGTGAAGGATACGATAGCATTATGGATCATGTGTTTCCATAGCAACCTTCGTGTCTTCAGACACATCAAGAAGAGTACAATTCAGCCTGTAAATAAAGAGCACAGTGCAAAGTTTCATTGTCGTCAAAAAAAATAATAAATAAAAACATATGGAAAATACTGAGAAAAAATTGAAAAAAAATAGAAAAAAATATATAAAAATAAAAATTCAAAAAAAAAAAAAAACGTGGGATCCTTTTGCAACATGGTCTGCCATGTTGAATGAATCGAACCAAGTACGGTCAATTCTACCCGACTTCACATAACTGATGAATTGAAACTAAGCCAAACTAAGAATCAGCAGGGGATTTGTATGTATAATTATGGATGATCAGTAAACTGGTATCGCTAAAGAGAGGCGACGTGCATTGCCCAGGATAAGAGGTTGTCAACAGAGGCACAGAGCTAATACAATACCAGATAATTAGGTAATAGGTAGATGGGGGAGGGAGGAAGTGCAATAGTAGAGTTGAGAAAGGTAAGAGAGGAGTGCAGTCAAATACAAGCTACTTTTCACCAATATGGGGGGTGAGGGAGGGAGGGAGGGGAAGGGCTGATACCAACCTCACAGCATTATTTCCAATGAGTATGGAATAATTTCTTTCAGTATTTAGGTGTGTGACTGTGTGCTTGAAAGTATAGGATGGTTTAATATGCAAATTTATAATTTATCCAAATTCTTCAGAACCAATAAAAATTACAGTCAGATGCCTCCACGTAAGAGGTCAAATGCATACATCTGTAACTATACAACTTGGCCTGATGCTATTTGCAATACTGTGCCAGGCCTACCTGCAATCGAGGAAACCATGGTTATAAATCACACGGATAAAAAGTTTGATGTACTGGCTCGGCAACAGATAGTCTACATTCATTTACCACTCCTCCCTATCTCACCTCCCCCTTCCCCATCCCCCTTCCCCATCCCCCATCC
>KN890377.1:4527-21961 GCA_000934455.1 Apostichopus parvimensis
TCCATAATATGTTATAGTGAGGTAGCGTACTGACGAGAGACTAGCCTACCGTACTAAATTTTAAAATAAGGGTGTGTACGGAGTGTTGTGCAAGACTGCTTAATCATTAACAATGTACTGAGGTAGGATGAATAAGTTGAAACTAGTCTCATGTCGCATTAGAACGCTTGCGGTAACCGAATCATATTCGTACGTGGAACACATTTCGTCATTATATCCTTAAAATAAAACAAGATCTTCAGGCTAAAACTGAACTGGAACTAATTCTCTTTCGTAGACCCTAAATCTGATATATCGATCGTTTAGGCCAATGATAACGGTATGCGCAGAAGTCTGGATATTAAGTTAGAATTTGTAATGTCGTATGGACTTTCCACCATAGCATTGTATTTTGCAGTAAACATAACGTAGATTTATATTAAGTGCAAGTTATCTAGTGATTTGGAATGTACCTACGCCATATATGACGTTATCGTTGGAAACGTACTTGGCTAGAGCCATGTCTGAAGCTAGCTGCCAACAGAATATAATTATTAATAAATAAACTGGGGATTGACGATAATTTGTTGCATTAATTTTCATAATATATCACTTCCAAAACGAAAGACGTGTACACTAAGGTTAAACCATGTTCCTAATGTTAGACCTAAACGTGTAACAGCATATATAGCCTTACCGTACGACACTGATAACAAGGGACCTGTTTTGCAGTCGCTAGTCAAAATCAAAATTTAAAAATTGGTCATTAAATTTATCGATGCCACATTTCTGACAACACCCAAATGCGGAACACGATTAATTTAGGGTATAAGTCGATTTTATATTGCCCAATATTCAGATAGTGGTGTGTTTTATAATGCTAGTCTCCATTTGTTCTATACAGCGAACCCTTGCCAGAAAACAAACTTCTGACTTACAGCTAAAACTATGTGTGATTCAGAACACGCCACAACAATGACAACACGTTCACAACCCGTTCATCTGCACACTTCTATTTCTACTTAGCATACCCTCACCACAATATGTAGATGTTTCCCAAACGAAGAACCTGATCACAGCTTAAACGCCTGCGTAGGTAGGCCTAAAAATCTAACTATTAACACATATGACGTTAAATTTCGAAACATGTTTTAAGTTTCATTTCCGATTTGGTTAAAACAGATATTAGCAACTTTAGCTTAAATAAATATGAATGATGTCAACCGCGAAACTGCGACTTACTTTTTTTTTCAAGGAGATATAACTGTGAAGGTGGAATATTATTTTCCTTGAGTATTAATAATCAAAGTTGATATTGAAACTACAGTCCTGACTATTCTTTCAAGGTTAGTACCGTCCTTCATATTCTCTAACCTTTTACATTTTTCTTTGCTGCTGTTTCCTTTCTCCATTTTCAGAGTTAAAGTTCATAAATTTGTTTTCAATTAAAAGGTTGTTAATTCTATATCTTTAGTGTGGTAATTAAAGACAGTTTTGCATGAATGCTATATTATAGAAATCCGGGAGTTTATATACGTATGGCATTATGGGGTATCGTAACACGAGTGAGTTGTAAAAATAGTAACAACTTCAGATATCTATAACTACTAGATGATCTGCAATCATTGGACGTTACATAATTCCTCACCCATGCGAGCGGTGTCGGGGTGGGGTGGGGGTGGTAAAAGGTCCGCAAGTATAGAGTCAAACATCCGAGATAGAATACTATCTGCAAGGCTGCAAGGTGTAATTCCGACGTCATAGAGTCGCAACGTACATATGATATACTATTGATATATACTATTGACTATACATATGAAATATATATTGTGAGACTTCATTTTAAACCCACTTTCCAACGACACAATATCTGGAATTATTTCCCAACTTTCGTATAGTGTTCAGTGGTTATAGTAGACGTGACAATCAATGATGAGATTATCGTGATGAATGTGTTTCCCTCTTTCTATCCCTTTGATAGCATGTGCAATGCAGAATTCATTTTACGGAGGGCGACTCGCCTTAGTTGGTGAAGGAGACCTCCATCAGGGCAGTCCTCCTCCTTGGGCTAATCAAAGAGTCTTCGTCTTCCAAATGCCGACATCTTTCTTCAAAGGAGGACGCCATCCCTCAAAGTTTAGGCACCGTGGCATCGGTCGTATCTGGATGCCACAGGAAGCACCATGTAGTGGAGAAATATCGCAACATGTTTGTCCACCGGAAACAACTGACGAAGCATTCTGTCTAGACTCTAGTTTACCTTGTTACCAAAGTAAGGAAAGCATCACAATTACATTCAAGTTCATTAAACCCCCTTCCCCTTCCTCACCACCGACTGTACGTACATGTGATTATAAGCTTACGAGTACAAAAAAATCATACAGTTACAGATGATACGTTTGATTTTAATATATTATCATGCATTATTGTAAGGTTATAATTTATTGTTACGGCCTACTTCTAAATCTTAAGTGAATTATTTTGCCCACAATACTGTAACAAAACTTGTACGTAAGTGTATTTACTAAATATCGGATTCCATTAAGAGTGAGTAAATGTGAAAAGCAGTTTGAAAAGCAGTTTCCTTATTTTAATTAAATTACGAGTCGACAGGAATCCCTTCAGGTTCTTAGTGACACTCTTGATAATTAACTAATGATTGTGTTACGGTTTCGCGATTTTTTGACGGAATCACATTTTTGCACCTTAATTCACCGTCACAAGCCGGGATATTCGGTGGCGGTGAAGGTTAATTTTATCAAACAAATGTTCTTTATGTTGTGTCACGTAACTCCCGGGCAACGTTTGAAATCATGATACCAACATTGCAAACTGAGCCAAAGGTTTAGTTTAATTTGTTTCTTCAGCTATTATAATGTACTTGCCGAAAAAGGCAAGCAGTAGATTTTCACCTTGCGATACCCTCTAAGTTTTACATTCCCTGTTAACGCAATATTCCTTCAAATATCTTGCAATAAATAAACAACGTCTAGTATCAAAAAAGAAGCGAAACAAGATAAACACAATCAAATGTTAACGTTTTATTCCAGCGCCACCGTCTTATGACCAGTCGGAGCCACTCGAGTGTTCTGACGTCACGTCAACGGGTTTAACCGTCACGTGGCCAGCTTGGGACGAGACGGTCGATCATGGTCACGGTCCCATTGTTGAGTACAGGATACAAATAAAAGGACCAGGAGAAGAAGAATTCACCGAAATACCAAAAGGAAGACAACTCTCTCATCAATTCACCGGTTTGAGAGAAAATGCTGATTACAAATTTCGGATAAGTGTCATCAGAGACCATCCCTTTGGAGAAGGAACACCAAGTAACAAACAAACATGCATGACATCAGGTATGAACATAGACTTTTACAAACAAAAAAGGTCTTTGAGCCACTAGTGGATAGTTGCGTCATGAGTTTACAACAAAGCAAAATAGTATCACATCATCATTACGAATTATCGGTAATAAGGTGTCACAAAGGTCGCGCCAAAGCTCTATATTATTCCTACCGAGATACGCCAACAGTATCTGTACAAACACTTATAGGATGCCCTACATAACTCCATAATTTGCTGTTCACCATTATCTGTGTGTTGCGTATATTTATCAAATGGAATGAGCGATGAAGTAAAGAACAGAGGATAGAATACTTATAATATTCAGTTCCACAAATGTATATCATATTGTTGAATTACTATTTTGACGGATCCTTGTATGAAATTTTAGGAACCTAAAGATCAGATTTTTGTTTGCATGAACCTTACCCTCTCCCCAGTGGTCAAAGATGGTGATACCAATATGTCATAGAGGAAAAGAAATTTTCGTTCATTTCGAGGATGCTGAAAATATCAGCCCTTCATGGCGGTTTAAAACATGTTAATGTACTGGTTCACTGATGATAATTGATTTTGTTTACGGTATTTCCCCGGTTTCACATAAATAGACCTGTGCGTTAAACTATAACTCAAACGAGCATGCACAATAGTTTAGAATTAAGTGCATTATTTTTTACGTTTCGTTTTTTTAGGAGCACCATTGTTCGCAAACCCTACACCGTTGGAATTTGAAGATGTGACCTCATCTGAGATAACAGTCACATGGCCAGCATGGGACCCAATATTGGACACTGGGACTGGTCCAGTGACCGGTTACATGATCATGTACCGTGAAGAGGGTCATAGAACATGGAAGAGAAAAGAAACAGAGAGTCTCTATGTTCAGTTAACTGACCTTACCGAAGATACGACATACGCGGTAGCGATCAAGCTGAAATATAAACAGGCACAATATGCAGAGAAAAGTACCATACAGATGGTCACTACTAGTCTTGCAGGTAATTTATTTTAACTATGTTTTTGTTTTCATTTGACAGAAGCGCAATGTCGGGCTTCTTTGCAAACAAGTGGACCCCATATTAAAGATAAAACACTTTGTATTCGACCCATTACCCCTTCATAAGGCTATACGCCATTCCAAAAGAAACGTCTGTTATTTAATAATGCACTAAATGGATAGTATATCACTACTATCAGTCCAGTTTTTCTTTCTATACCACTTATAATTTTAGCTATTTTGTTTTGAGATATCCCCTTTAAACCTCTGAGGCCCATCGCACAGACCATGTGGACAGTTTCTCATATGCAGCACAAAAATAACCACAATCAGAAAGACATGGCCTTAGATAAAATGTTTGTAATGCTTCATAAAATTAACATTTAGGCATAAATGTAGAGGCCGGCACGATTACGGCCCCTACATTTATAAATTTTAACCTCCAGGAGCATTTTAGAGATTCCGCATTTGAAAGCTAAATTTCTTGAAAACCTAAATACCTATAAAAACACTATTTTGCAGTCTTTTCTTACTTCTCGGTTTCTTCCACATATAATGCCTGAAATTCTGCAAACAGTCATCAATGGACTACCACAAGAAAAATTGTTCCACAATTTAATGTCGATTACTCCTTTTTCACCTATTAGAGCCACCGTCATTTGCAAACCCTGAACCGTTGGAATTTCGAGATGTAACGTCGTCTAGTGTGATAGTTTCGTGGCCAGATTGGAACCCCAGTGTCGACTTGGGTACTGGTCCAGTAACCCGCTATAAAATATACTACCGGCAAGAAGGTAACGGAGAATGGAAAACCGAAGAAACGAGTGAGACATTTGTTGTGTTAACTGAGCTAACCGACAGTACGGCATACGAGGTAGCAATCAGTCTCCTAGACAGGAATGGAGATTACACAGATGAAAATGTTCCACAAATAGTCACTACTGCTTGTGAAGGTAACGTGTGTTTGTTTTTAGACGAGAGGTCAATTGGAGAGTAGGAACGCAGGACATCATTTAGGTTTTAAGCTATACAAAGATAATCCTTTCAGATATCCCGGCCAGGCGCATGAAAACAAAATTAATATTGAAATTATTCTTCTTTGTCAATATATCTTTGAAGTATTTCCTCGCTCGTATATATTTAAACATATAATGTATTCGAACTCATAAGCAGGCTCGACTACTGCCCCCCACCCCTCCCTCTCCCATTTGAGCTACCATCATACGTACAACAAAAAATACACGTATTGCGCTTCTATGAGAATGCTGCCCCCCCCCCCCTATCTATCTCTCTCCCAAAGTCCCGGCTACGGGCCTGGTTACAAGATTAAAAAAAAGTAGGAAACTGAAAACAAATTGCACAAATTTGTCACCGCAGAAATTGTGATGATAAACAGAACCGTAACAATCGTCAAATCTACTATATGTGTCTATAATATACCTTCGTCAGATTTGGTTATCACTGACCTCGAATATACATCATCATCAAGACGTGCGGGTTATGCAAGTACTACCGTGACGTGGTCGGTGGAGGGAGTCACGGACTCGTGCAGGGTTCTAAGTCAAAGTCTCTCTTTCCAACTCTTGGATGTCCTTGAATGCGGCGGAGTGCCATCGACAGAGGATGCTACACCAAAGGTAGTTGATGTAGAGGATGGTGTAGCAAGAACGAAAATAGTAAGGAGTTTGAGGGCGAACTCTCTGTACAACCTTACTTTGAGGCTGAACACTCAAACGGGGACGTATCAAAAGTCCATGTCGATACAAACAGTTACAACGAGTAAGTCAAGTCGATATAGTTCAGTGGCGTCTGCAAAAAAAAATAGTACGCATGGCCCCCAATCCCGATCGTCAGTAGGGGGAAATGGTTCAGTCGGGGGATTTTTGCATTCAGCCAAGGAAGCAAAACCTTGCGTTTAGGCTTACTTATATTGACTGAATTTATAGTCTAACTATGCCTCCGAATGCGTTAGAAAAGTTATCACAAAGCAAATTATATCAATTATCTAAAATAAGGGCATTAATTCTTGCCGGCTGATTGATTTAACCGTCGTCGCTGGGGCCTTGAAACGCATTTGGGGCCTTGGAATAAACTGCCATCGTGCTTTAAACACCAGTTCCGAGCTAGTGAACTGGCAGTCTATTGAGTCCCTGCCCTCCATTATACTGAAACTACAAGGGTATGATAATATAGTGATATCACCAAAAGAAATTTAATAATAGTCATAACCGCCAGTTTAGAAATCGTGATGGTTTCTGCAAGATGCCGCCCTTTTAAGCAGATATGTTAATTGGTTGGGATGAACTACAAAACAAGCCAAAATTTGGTAAACGGCTAGTTCAAAAGATAGGAAAAAGATGATATTTGTCTTAAAACCATAAGATGTGGCCCTGCACTATTAGCATATTACCGTTGTATTCAAATGGTTAGCCGCTTACCTAAAGGACGGCACATACAAGTTAACGAACGAATGATTCAGTGAATTAATAGTATGTTGACGAGTACATTCCCAAATTTATCAGTGTAATGTTAGTTTTCTCGTGTTGTTTTCAAGGATCAACTGGTGAACCAACAAATCTCCGGTTGGAAGTAAAGAACAATGGCGATTTCGGTTTCCACTGGATTGAACCTGAGTGTTCTCAACGTAATGGCCCTATTACCAGTTATTATTATACGGTAACCAAATTCAGACAAAGAAAAGCAAACAATCCGGTTCCAGTTATCGCCGAGCACGTTGGGGAAAACAAAATACGAGTCAGAAAACGTGACAAAAGGATATTGAAGGATGAACAATATGTATTTACGGTCAGAGCAACGACAGGCACGGGCAGCGATGATTTGAGTTCCCCAACAGCTGATATGCAATTTATGTTTGAGTCTCAGTAGCATGAAGCAGAGAGCAACTTCTCTAGTCCATGCAGGTATATTAACCGGCGTTATACCATGTTACTTGCGGTACTTCATCTCTCCTGTTACTGACGGTTGCATATTTATTAAGACGATAATCATGTAGGTATAAACTACCCTTCTTTTGTTTTGTTTGTTACAGGAAAACATTCGGTACCTTCTTGTAATAACACATTTAATGTTGATTTCTTTATTGATAAATACAATCAATTTCTTGCACATAAAAACACGAGCCAAAGTTATCTATGAGTTTCGATTTTACGTTCTCTACACTCCTAAACAATGATGGTAAAGAACCTATGGAGTTGCTCTCCAAAGGGCGATTTGGAATTATCGGAACGGAATGCGCAACTCTCTTTTAATTTTCGAGTGTCTCCATTATCACAAGCTCTTAGGAAGAAGCCAAAGACGTAGATATATCCTTACCCCACGTAGCATACTTGACTTTCCTTCCGTTAGGCACTGATGAAACATATGTGATATTACACAAAAGTGGTGGGCTTTCGCCGACAAAATGGTTGATATGTTTGTTGGCAAAATAGTGGAAAAGGGGTAGACAAATTCCAATATTTTCAATGTTAGTAAACTTTGTAAATATACTCTTACCAAGCCTTTCAATCTTCGTTTCGTTTCGTCACTCGGATTAGTACTTTGATTTTTCAATCAAACGTATTACGATTGAGAGTAATCTATCCAATAAGCGATATACATATCCAATGAGCGAATGCAAATAAGAGAAGACTAGCGAAGAAGAAATTACTTACAGGAAGCAGAAGTACATTTTCAAAATTCATTTAAACATTCAATTGGTAATAATTGCTAATTGCAGAGAATATCACAAATTTACGGAAGACTAAATTGAAAACCCATCACCACATATTTCATTTATCTATAAAATTACTAATTGTCGTTTATTGAAGGTTAAGTTAAGTTTCCCAAAACTATACTTTTCTTTACAACCTATACCTAAATAGACATAACTTATTATATAATCATGGTTGATTACTTCAAAACGTTGAATTTCCTCTTTTTGTTGACTCTGTTTAGTAATGTGCGATACTTCTGAAATGTTTATTAAACTATAGCAATCAATTTTAATTCAATTTCCATCTGTTAAATTGTCTTCCTTTTTTAATAGACGGTTTATGCAAGAAGCATTTTCAAAGGAGATTGCACGTAAATTGAACTCTTCTGTTGATTCAGTCCGAATTAATCCTATCAGGAATAATCAAATTAAAAACATATGTGACTTGATAGGAAAACTAAAAGCGTAGTTCAGAGGAACATTAAATTTGCCAGATGAAAGGGGATTAATTCTAATCATACTGGCAAAGTTTGCAAGCAATTTCTGCATACCGTTTTCGGGAATAGCATTTGAAGATGACACGTTTTATGACCAAAGTAAAATTGAAGCAACCAGTTGTATGTCAGAAACGCTTACTAAATTCTTTGTGTTGCTTAAATTTACACACAATTTCCTACTTCAAAAATTGGAATACATCTAAAAAGGTACACACCTCAGAAAATTGACATATTGTTAACCTCCACAGTTCGTTTGAACTAGCAAATCAACATCAAAGTAATACAGTGAAAAATCACCTTCAACAAATCCAAATAAACTCATCAAAACTTGTACGTGCATGATGTACCTTAACATGTTTGTTGTGTAAATGATGAGGTGTGTAAAATTGGATCCCTAAAAGTCTGGTGAAATAATTTTCAATCAAATTATGAACCTTTGCAGACCTATCGACGGTATTTGAATAATTGTTCTTTGTGAGTTGTAAATGTTGGCAACATACGAATTAATGAGTGACGTCAAGAAATTGCTACACTGACAACTCTCGCTGTCACTTTGAAAAATTACAGAAATGGACAAAACATTTTGTTGATTTTATGCTGTATCACTAGGTCACGTCATGTAAAGCCTGAAATATGACGCAGGGAAGGCATGATCAGACTAAGGGAAAGAAACAATAACTTTAACTGCAGGAAAATTCTGCAAACCAATTGGATGTATAGCGGCATACTTTTAACCTTTTTAATAACTTAATATTGAAATTTGTTTTAGTATTGGGTGTTTTATATACCACCGATATGTGTCTTCATTTCACACGTCGGTGCCACATTAAAAGAAATGCCTGACTTCAATTCCCGAACATGGGAGTTGACTGGTAACTATCAGATGATCATTTTTATCATATACACCAAAATCCGTGGAAGTTGTTCATATTTGTCCTAAACATGGCAATAAAAAGGTGAAATCTGAATGAAACACAGTTTTTAACAGTTCACGTGGACCTTCCGTAACCCTTATAGTTCATTACCCTGACTAACTTAGTAATACCTCACAATTTACTCAATACCGGTACCACTTCATTTCCTAAATTTTCAGAAAAGCACTGTACGTGATTACTCTGTTGATTTAACAAGCCCTTTTCCGATGGAATAACACTACATGGTGATATGTTTAGGGACATAACCTTCTTTAATTGGCTTAGTTTTCTGTCACTACATTTCGACAACTTCAACACAAAATAGCAGTTGTAAGCAGACGGAAAGAAAATAGAAATACACACGTACCTTCAAAAGAACAAGAGCTTAATATGGGCAAGTTTATTGTGTTCCTTTTGTTAAATATCCAGCATTAGAATGAATTGTGTTACTGTAAGCCATTTTCACGTAAATGTTTCAGTGTGAATTCTGGAATACTCGTAGCGAAAATCTGTCGTATACGTCTAAACAATGTAACATAATGTTACAGGAAATTACCTAGTTCCTATAGTCAACCACTTTCGTTGCACATTGTCTTAATTCTTCAGGTTGAAGTAAAGGTGGCAATGCATGAAATACAAGTAAAAATATCAAACGTTTATGACAAAGAGTGTTCGGGTCCGTATGTTGGCTATTACCTGTGCCAACTGAAATTCCAGTACTGGTAGCTTTTTCAATGCTCATTAGAGAATAAGCCCATTGACTTGCAGTAATGCAAGTACTGCGATTGCATTCAGCACTCAGTGAAAACAAGGTTTGATCAATGACGCGCACAACAGCAGGTTGATTGTATACTTAGAAAAGTTGAAAACATCCCCGGTCAAATTTGAAATAAAATAACTGACGGATGGTGATGCTGAAAAGACGATATAAAGGAATCTCAAATGAACATTTTACTCCACTTATTCTATGGAATTTTAGAGTAAACCCTAATAGTACAGTAGTTTTTTTTTTGTAATTTGAACTATGTAATGTTGAATTAGTACTTGTTGCTTTTTACTGAGGTGGGTGGGGGTGGGGATGGATTGGGAGATGTACCATATGCATGATACAGTTCTGGCATACTATTGGACATCCACGTGACAGTTAAATTGTGTTCACTTAGCCAACAATATATGATGACTATTAAATGAATTTAGTCCACCATCAGTGTGTCAACTGAGCTTTAACCAACGCACCAACGAGAGGAAATTACATTCACATGTGAATGGTGGCGCTATTGTTGTGGAGGAAAATACCGTCCCACTTCCATGTTTTAATCACGCATGCATTTTTAAGCTCCAAGTAATTTGATTAATTAACGGTTAGCATTATCCATATTCATATTCCGGAAGTCATGTGACCGCTTGGCGCGAGATAGCCCAAGAGTAATCTAACATGATTCAGCCTCTGAAGAAGATCCTGCTATGACCGAAACGTCAGGCCCACTTACTTTTACACATTCTCTTAAACAGACTCTTTAGTGCATAAGCAGTTTGCTAACAGTTTTGTTTTATTTTGATTCTAAGAGAGAAGAACGGGTGATTCTGAACTTACCTTGAGTTGACAACATCAATTACTTTGTGAGATACATTTTGAAGGAAACCTTTAATCATTCAAACATTAATCTCGTGTAATCTCTCCAGCATCTTTAGTATTTATATCTATATGTTTACTTATAAATCCATGAAAGGATGCCCTGCCCGCGAGATTTTTTTTCCCAGCGCGGTAAAGGCCATTATTTGCATACCTCGCTTCTCATTGGCTGGGTCTTTCACTTTTGATGCTGAATTGGGAAGTTCTTGCTTACGCTATGCGTGTGTGTATGTACATGAACATACACGTGCACGCAGTCGATCGTGATTCGCATACACGTACTGTATGAACTGAGACAACTTTGTTAAAAAATTTGTTAAAATGTTTTTTCTTTGCTTTTGCGCGGACTTGTTTGTGTACATTTACATCCATAAGTTCGTAATGCGACCATGGACTGTGAGTGTACATGTACGTCTCATTATAGATGACTGTCCTTTAAAGGTAATGATTACTTAGGTTGATGATCCAATAAATCGAATAAGTTAGTTTTGACAAGGGTGAAGCTTCGAAGTGATGGTGGAACTTGCTGTACAGAGTACTGCGATGGCAATGTACGCAGATAAGTACAAGGCGTTTGATTGCTCCAAAAATGCTTAAAAACATTGGACAGCTTGACCGTTTCTGGTTGACTATTTACTTGAGATGCTTTTAAACTTTAAACTGATCGACTCTTAATTTTGAGCATAGACATTGATTTGAATTTCAAAATTATGACCCTTTGAAAACGGTTTTTATTATGACCCTTTGGCACGGTTTTCAGATAATATAATACGAAAGATATAGGCCTAGTATTTAGTCGTGCATGTGAGTAGTACCACTGCCACTGTGGAGTATAGTTATTGCACACAGAAATTGTCTTACGTTTATATTATATGGTGGTTTTTTGTATCATCTTCAAACTGTTTCGGTTTGATTTAACTTCTTTAAATTTACAGCAACAGAGTTGTGCGATACATAACCATGCACAGACCATCTACACCCGTGGCATAACACACCGACAAATAAATTAACTCTACTCAAACGCGTACCATTGTACATTCTGCTGCTAGACTGTTTTTCTTTTTGATGTGAGTGTAGCAAAGTGGCCTTGTGAAATGTGATGAGCGATTCAGTGCATCAGCTGCTATTTGATATTGTAATGACCCTGCTAGTTGATATTGTAATGAATCTTATGTATACGGACCCCAGCCAATGAGAAGCGAGGTATGCAAATGATGGCCTTTACCGCGGTGGGAAAAAAATCTCGCGCCCTGCCCGCGAAAGCACAACATGGCGCCCAACCTTAAAATACTGTTACCGTGCCGTGCTTCTCATGAACAACAAACACATGTTGACATTGCAAGTTTTTGCAACCATTGGTTTGAAGTAGCCGTTTCAAATTCGTTTCTGCGATGTGTTACATTACAAATTACTCGTTTCATCATGGATTATATATACCTTTCTATATTGGACTGGAAGGTTCCCGCCTGATCCATGATTATGATATATATTCCGTCCAATGACTGTTCATTGGAGGAATTTTAGGATTATTTAGAATCACATGGCCTTCAAAACCCTACAACGGTAGATGATATTAATAATTTTGTATCCTTATTTAGGTGAATGTTACATGGGCAAGCAAGACTGTGGATTAAGGGTAAAACGTTTCCAAACCTGGACGTCCTTAAGACACAATTACGTGCACGATTCAGTGCAAATGGATACATTTGAGGACAATCGGGGAGGCCGCCTCCAAAATAGGCCATTCGATTTCCATAAATCAGAAGCTAAACATAACTAAAACAAAATATTTGTTAGTTACATCTCGATGGAAAGAATTATACTAGAGGTCATCTTCCTGGTGGTAAAAATGTGTTAATATTGTTTCATAATGGTGCAACAAAATCAATCATATCTGCATCATTTGAACAAAACTCACATTACTTATCTTCTATTGCTCCTAAGGAAATTGTACTATATCTGTTAAGGTTGGTAATGGTGATTATCTGTATGCATCTCACATTACACAGTTTAAGATTTCAATTGAGGGTCATCTCTTTAATTTGAGTGCTTTGGTTTCAGATAATTTAGATGGTTTGAATTTGATGTTGGGCAATCGCAATCTGAGAGAAATAGGTGGAACTTTGAATTTTAGGGACAAATACCAAAGAGGGTCTATATTAGACCAGTTTGTGATGTCATGATACAACCATGTCCAGCAAATCGCATTCTTTTACAGGATCGAGTGAAGTTGTCTTAGAAGCAAATCATTTTCTGACTGAGAAGTGTCTTTCTCAAATATTGGTCAATTTATAATAGGGTTCAACTCATGTTCATTGTACAAAACAAAGTGTACGTAGGTCTTTTTGTCAGTATGAACATGTATTATCTAAACTTATGTGTTATGGAAGTGCAAATCAAAATGTGGCTTCAGACTTGTTGAGAGATCATAAATCATATGATTCATTTCATGTAGGTTGTGATACCTCGTCCAAGCAATGATTGAAACAGTACAATCAAAACATTATTCACATTTAGATCAATATCCTCAATTAATCAGCATTACTAAACAGGAAGTGTTTCAAAAGATTTTGATCTATCTGAAAGTATTGACTCTAAAGAAAAAATGATTTTTTTTCCCCCAGTGTTGCTAGAGAACAGAATTGCAGTTTCCTTGTATGGTGAACTTTCAACATGCCATGGCTATCAAATTGATTTTTCAGTTCAGAATATGATGAACCATTTTTCATAAGAGCATATTGTACTACTGAATCAGATAAGGATATTATTGATAAACTAGTTACTATTTTCCCATTTGTGGTACTTCTAGATTTGCTAAAGGATCATATATCACCCAGAAAGTTGATGGTAAAGGAAATTTACAAGGGTACTATTACAAAATTATTCCTTCTGCATGTCAAAGATACAGTGTATCAGAAATAGATTTGTTTGGTCTTTTTGTCAATATGCCTGCATTCAAAGATCTTTTGAAAGATTCCACTTTTGATAATTTATTGATCATTCTGTTATAGTTCGAAGTTTCGAATCAAACGAAGAACCACCTACCCCACGTTTGCAAAATTCTTTCTGAGGCTGTCAGTTATTCTTTCCAAATAAGTTACAAGAAAGACACAGAGATATTTGAGCTGATCTCTTATCAAGATCACCCGTGAGAATAATTCACAGTCCAAGTAATTCCAGTTGCTTTTTCAGCAGATGATGTTTTGGGAATTCTGAATTTGCCAATACAATTGTTACTCGCTCTGATGCTAAGAAAATGGAGCATCGAAATTTCCCGATATGTTTTCAAACAAACAAACAAGCCTCAACATCTTCCATAAACGGCCATCATTACCAAATGTCCCCTCACAAGACAAGACACTCCACTACATACGGAAGCTCAGCAGATTTTTAAACATTTCAAAGAGATCTCAAAGCTCCCTACATGACATATAACATTTTTCACAAGTTGGTAATACACACCATACACTCGTGTCTCTATCCATAGTTAAACTTCGACAACCTACCTTTAATAAACCAGAACCTAGTAACTCTTACAACAGCTCCTTGTATTAGTCACAGTGCGGTTCCTCCTGAGCTGTACACTTTTTCTAAGCCACCTATGTCTAAGATTGAGAATCTTGTTACACGACATGGTTGAATTAGATAAACTCATGAATGATATTAAGAAGATTATACGTGACTTTAACTTACCAGTTGATGTAAATGAAGACAGTAAGGAACAAAAACTTCTCCTTTCTTTAAACGAGGATATGATTTCTTGTCACATGACCGCTTGCTAAATGATAGAAAGTCAGCAAAAGCAGTTCAGTTGCAGTCGGAGCAGTACAATCTTTGTGATGGAGTTTTATTTCGTTTGTTTTCCTTTGATAAGAAAAGTAACGTTAAGTTACAGTTAGCAGTCCCAGCATATATGTCAGGTACCTTTCATATCACAATTTAATGCTAATTTAGTAGTCACCAGGGTACAGTGAGAACTTTCTTGACTATTAGTCATCATTTTGATATGCCTCATATGTTTGAGAGAATCAATAATTTTGTCAAATCATGTGTAGGTGGTCAGAAGTTTCGTAATAAATCAGACATGTTAATGATGTATCACCCACGTGTACCACATAAATATCAAACGTTTTCCAAAATAGGTCTTGACTTCAAAATCACGCCGACATCAGTTAGTGGATATGAGTACACCATGGTAGCACGTGGTAAAATTACTATATTTGTGATCGTTTTTGGTGACCGTCAGTTGACAAATGTCCTGCCACCGAACGACTGGTGACAAATATTTTTGAACAAACTAACATCCAGAAAGTTGGTAATGCACTGAGAGTCTTGAAAGAGTTATACTTATAAATCTAAGATTAAATAATTCATTGTTTAGTTTTGCTCAAACTTATAGATGCATCTTATAATCTTTGAGGTATTAATTTTACTATGAATATGAATGAATTACTTCTCACATCATGTTTTATTCAATGTAAGATTTGTATGTCCTTCTTGTACATTACGATTTGGTTTGCTACCGAGATATGATTATACTTTGTAAATGAGTGAAAGGTATCAAGTTTGACTCTGTAATCTTCACATCAGGTTTTAACCACGAAGAGCTAATTAAGACAGATATGACTAATGTTTTGCTAAAGCATTTGAACTTTTGACACTGGTCGTGAGCGCACCTGTGTATGTATTATTTTCTCAAAAAAGTGGTGACAACTCTTCAGGGGCGGATGCAGGATTTGTGACAGGGGGGGTCTGACTGGTCCAGCCGCGCCTGAACGTAAGACTGTCTAAGCGGAGCGCCACCATCGGTTGGCGCGGAGCGTACCAGAAAATTGTTGGCTTTACAAACCCCCCCAGATGGCCGGAAACGGCACTTCCCGAGTATTCTAAGCTGCATGTACATAGCCTGAAAATATTGATCTCATGTCTGCAATTTCTCAATTGATGAGAAAAAAACAATCTATGAAATATGGTAATACATATCAGATGACTTGAGATGATACAAAAATCATAATGCCTTTAGCCCCCAATCCCCCTCCCGTTCCGTCACCACTGTTTGATGCAGGGCCGGATCCAGGATTCTGAAAGGGTGAGGGGTTTGGCCTCCAGTGATCCTAGGGTCTAAGGGGAGTGGGTTTCCCTCTATTTATTGTGAAATTCTCTTTTTTTCTCTCTCTTTTTTTTCTCTTTTTTTTTTCTCTTTTTGTTCTCCTTTTTTCTTTTTCTTTTTGGCCAAGAGCAGGGGGGTCCGGACCCCCTGGACCCCCCCCTTGGACCCGCGCCTGCTCTTTTGAGAGGTAAAATGACATTATTGGAGATAGATTGTCATCAGATTTCAGATACAAAGAGAGTGTTTTGCGGGACTTTTGATAAAGAAAAATGGTGATTAAAGTCCTTATCTTAGAAATGTTTTCCTATATCCCTTATGCTTAGCACTTAGTTAAAGCACCCTTCGTCTCTCCGTCAAAATTTGTTATTGGAACATCTTTGTTAACTAGTTCCATTGTAATGTACAAACTACCTCCTCATATTGAGAAATTGTCACATACTGGGAGTACCATACATTCGTTCGTAATGTTAGAATAATACGTATAAAGTTGTATCGTGTATATTGACTTCCACGTTATTCTTCCCTCGCATCCTACTCACCGTTCCAATAACTTCCTTATGCCATTAACAAGCAGTTAATGCTTCGTCGAGTGACCAGGATGTAAGGTGTTTCCCCGTTTCCTTGAATACAATACACAACTCCGCATATTCAAAGTCGGGAATTCTCAATTCCTCCCAAATGCCACAGTACAGACAGATAGATCGCGAAGTATTTACTGAGTCATCATACGTTGTTTTCACTTCCTTTTCCTCTTATATTGCTATATTTGTATGATAATTATTATTAATATTTTTCTTTTTTTCTCTGCTTTTACTATTTAATAATATAAAGTTTTTTTTACTCCTTTTTCCTCCTCTATTGCATTTCATTTCATTTTAATTTTTTCTCTTATTTCTTTGTTTTGTATTTAACAGTGTAAGCTTTATAATCATATCACGTCCATAGAGCAAATATTTTTTGTTTTGATTGCCTTAACTAAAGGAGAGCTGTTTTCATAGGCATTTACTACTTTTAAATTCAACAGTAAAAACATGACTTCTTATTTATCAAAATAACTGAAATTAATGCAAGTGCAATTAAATAATAATCACCTCGTAATTGACAATATTTTAAACAAACGTGGCCAACAATTTCTTTCTGTACTTTTTATTCCTTTGTGTATTTTTTGTGACGTTTAGAATTGACGCAGTGTACGTCTTTGTTAAATGTAACAAGTAAATGTGTATTGATATGAATCAAAATGTATTTCC
>KN890378.1:0-13475 GCA_000934455.1 Apostichopus parvimensis
TTTTCACAAAAATTTGTTATGACAAAATGGATTGGGAAAACAAAACGAAAAGAACTAGGCCCTACTAACTTTGTTCATACACTTAGAACTTTGCTCAAGCATAGAACTGATTATACTGTTGCATAAGCAATTGCTTGACTTTTGCGAATGAGTTTTTACAACTAACCAAACGTGGTAAAAGAATATCATGATTTGTGCACCAATCAAGCCTATAGAGGCCTGGTTATATTTTAACTGTGGAATGGCCGTTCGCCATTTAACAACCATAGGCATAGTGTGTATCCTATACTGTTACAGACATTACTTTAGATGCCACTAGTATGAGCTGCCTCGATTTGGGCGAGTTGAGAAGCCCTAGATAGCAAAACTTTCCTTTAATTTCGGTATGCAAGAGTTCCATTTTCAGCCAGTCTGAAAAACTTACCTTTTCTCCGTAAGATCCTTCTCTGTTTTATTTTTGTGAAACCACTTGGATTGCTCTCATCTCTTAGAATATCGGCAATTTGTCTCGCGTTTTCTGCTAACTTTCCCATTTTTAGTTGTCGCACGGCACGATCGATCGACTTACTGTTAAATATACGGAAGCCGAAATGTGACAAATACGGATACTGCCAGAGTCCATTACTATTTACATTTTTGCTTCTCTAACGTACCTGCTAGGCGGACATTGTGTTCAGGGGGACACAATTTACAACAAAATATACAACCGACAAATCATGTCCCCCTTCGTTTAACCATAGCATATACTGTCCGGGAGACAGTCTGTACCATCTGGCCTTGTACAAAAGGTCCGGGGAGACCAAATGTACTGGTAAATCCGGTATAAATTGTCCTGTGGGACTGGGACAGTATTTACTGAATATGAGATATTTGCGACAGTTTGTACTGCTACACCGGCCGGTCGTATATAAGAATGTGTTATGTACTATGGAACGCGAAAAGGGACAACGTGAGGCGCCGTCCACTCAGAGATGGCCGTTCACTAAGAGACCGCGTTCACTCAGAGATCGCTGCTCAAAATGTAAGCAGCCGTCCACTTAGAATTCGCTGTTAACGTGAGACGCCGTCCACTTAGAGATGGTCGTTGATACACAGATCATCTAATCAGAGATCGCTGCCCAAACAGCCAACAAGTTTCGGGAACCGTCCATTCCTCCGCGACTTAAAAATGGTCGTGATTCAGAAATCGTCCATTCGGATATCGTTCACTCAGAGATGGTCGTCTCAGAGAACGTCCATTTGAGTGACAGCCAAACTTGTATATTATATCGTGGGCGGGGCGTGAACTTTTCAATCACAGAGTCGAGTTGCGTCGACCGCTCGCACTTGACAGTCGTACTCGTTCATTGAATTTTGCAAATATATATTAAAATCATCAAAACGATGACATACAACTCGAGGAATATTTGAAAATCGGTTTCAGCAACAAAAGAACGGCACATTTGCCCGATTGCAGTGAATCAATTGTTAAAAGGAGGTGTGCTTCCTTAGGCCTCTGGAAAAAAGATGGATCTTTTGCAATACAAAACTAACGTTAGTATGATGAGTGTATGAGTACGGTGGTGGTATTCATCAGCCTGCGGCCAATCTCTAATACTAGACTTGACCCTCATCCTAGGTTGTTTTGACCCATTCCATCCATTGTCGGTTCGCACTCAATCTTCGGGAGTTTGTGCATGTTGAGACGAAGAACAATTAAGCCCATTATAGTGCCACCCAAAATCAGTTGCTCTGAAATTCAATCAGCTTTACCTATTTCCCAAATTATGCGTTATTGCACTTCAACTCACACAGAGACTTTTCAAGAACTGAATAGTAGAATACCAGACTCCAGAATCTAAGTAATATGATGTTCAGTTCAGCAAAGTTTATTTGTTTCTTCACATTATGTATAACAAACACATAACAAACACAGTATATAGGAAGAACAAGAAGTGAACACGTGAAAGGAAGTGAACAAAAATAAACTTTGTGGGCTTGATAAATTGGTCACTGTCAGAATAAGAACAAGAAAGTAAACAAAAGGAGAGTGTAGATAATGATAACCCTTTACTCACCCCTTCCCAACCCCAGTCCCCCCCCCCACTCCCCCATATATGAAAAAACGGGTTACACTTGATGGAAATTTTACATTTTAAGCTGATGTCTGAAGGAAATAACTGAAAGTATGATTTTCAAATATATGGGTAAGTTATTCGATAGTGGACTGATTTGTTTAGTTATAATGTACGGTAAGAACTACAGGGAGGTGATTATTATTCCGTTAAGATCGTTAAGCTTAAGTTTGCTCAGCATGTACTAGACTACGAAGAAGATCAGAAGTGACGTGCCTCACTGTTCTCTTTTGTATGATAAACAGCTTATTTAGACAATCATTCGAAGCTCGTGACAAAGACATAACAACACTAAGAGCATCGAGAAAGTATAAAACTAGCATAAAATGATCAAGAAACATTCTTAGGGAAACATTCCTCACTTTAAGATTACATTCCAATACCTTTGAAAACTTGTATGGCTACGCGATTGATATGATTCCTCCGGGATTGTTAGGAATAAAAATGACGCCTAGAAACAGTGTATTATTCACTCTCCGAAGCAAAATACTGTCCTTACGTTCATCGATAACCGTATAGTTTTAGTAAGATATCGAAAATTGTATAATTTAATCTTATCGAGATTTAAAGATAGCTTATTGTAGAAATACTCGTACGAACGTCTTTTTCAGAGACTTATGAATAAACGGAAGGAATTGCGACAGTCGGTTGTGTAATCGAATGCTGTCGATTAATGGTAGAAAAATATTTCGACAAGTGATTTTATAATTCCAAGACGGTTCGAGGCATTTTTCAAGGAGTCATTTGTGGGGCTATTTGTCTATAATATCCTCTTTGCTTGTCATGTCAACGCAACACAACACAAGCCAATCCAAACCAACCTAACCATACCAAGCCCAATACAACTCGACTCAACATACTTTAGTCTGTAACTCACTGTCGGATTAACACTATATGAAATCTAAGGCGCTATATGCTGATCAACTTTCCCTTTTATTAAATTTTGCATGTGCAACCTGAAGGTATTGAATGTCAGGTATGTCTTGCATGGAAGTGGTCATGGAGGCTACTTTAACTTGAAGGACCCATTGATTAAACTGTGGGCTCCAGTCCGTTTCAGTGTCTCATATAGGTGTAACACTGGAGGGGTGAGGTTATACCGTCCACCATTGTTGGTCAAATGACTGACTTTGATAGGTCCAAACCAGTCGTTGCAGACCAATAAACTCAGCCTAGGGAAAGGGAGGGAGGCAAACCTCAGATTCAAAAGACGAAGGCTCTACCGCTTAGTTTTACTTAGTTTGATGTCACATCTAATAGGGAAACCTTACTAATAAAACAGCTTTTGAAAAGACAATTTAGCCAGTGCTTGGGTCGAGTTCGAAAAGCACGTGCCTCATGGTTACCCGTGAAAAGCTTCCCAGAGAGGTAACGCTTTCTTCACCGAAACCACACTAAAGTAACTAAACTGATTACATAAAAATCAACTCAGGAATGGGATATTTATATTTCAAACATCGTGATTTCTTAAAAGTCGAGTTTTCTATAGCTTAATTAATCCTAAACAATGCCTATAGTTAGATGTTAAAGTATGCTTGGCTGCCATTTTCGTTGCTGGGCTTCGGTGAATGTGGACTCTCTATTGGGGCCATATATATCGTTGCACCACATTCCTTTTCCTCTTTGTCACGCAACTGGCTTCCTGCCAGCGTCCCAATTGTTTGATAGCTTTCTATGTCACTGGTTACAATTCCCCACCCCCCAACTTTTTAGAAACAGTTCGATACCCTTCGCTATATGACACCATATGTCTTAATCGTCTACCAATTTTCAAGTGTTCCCATTTCAAATATTTCTTTATTACGCGTAAATTACTCCAACCAATGCCCTTTCCTTACACACCCATCCTCGCGTAGTTAAGACCTCCCTACTATGACAGCATTTTACACCTACGGGTTATATCTAACTTCAAAATTCATTCTTCCCGAGACAATGGTCCCTCAGTCATATGTCATGTGCTCTCAATGAAAATACACCTTTTCCCATTTTCTGATCTTCCTCCCTTAACTGCAAAATTCATGCGCTCCTGTCACTTTCTGAAAAGAGCTGTACATGATGAAATAAGTAAAATACATTTTTTTTTTTGGGGGGGGGGGGGGTATATCTATAACAAGATATATCAACTGATTGCGTTCTTCTTGTGTCATGTGACAAACCCGGGGATCACATTGTTTAGTAAAACAGCTATAAATATGCATCGATCACATTGGAACACAATGTGAAAATCTTTTTTTCAACTATCAGGGGGTGTAATTTATTTTCTCTTGTAGAGCACTGTGCATGTCGCACGGTATATGGTCGTTAAGGATAAGTATTTAGTATGAGTGGTCAGTGAGGCGGTCAGCAACCCCCGGCTTAAAGGGACTGTACATGGACACAAAATGTTAAAATCTGAAAAGCGGGTTTTAGCATTCCAAACACCAAACTTTAGGTGGATTTAGGACTTGGTGATTTTGGGCGGCAGTTGACCATCAGAACTCAGGCGGTACGGTTGTGTACGATTTCCAAGGGCCAAGAATCTGGCTAGGGTGATTTTACCTTGTCGAAGAGAAAAATTGAGGAAAGTTTCAACAATAAAGTTAACTGGATAGTTAGTGTGCCAGGAAATGTGTTTTATTGACGACCATTTTCTGTAAGTATTTATTCTTTGCTATTTGTATGTAGGGGTTGAGGTTTGTAATTATGTCATGTTAAGTAGATTTATGGATATGCAAATGACTTGTTGAACAACCCCACTGGTAACATTTGCAGGGCATAAACGGTTTTCGTATTTCAATTCTTTGATATATTAGATATGGGTAATTGTTAAAGATACTGGTCAAGGTATTAGTGAATGAATATTTACCGCCAATTAAGGCGAGTCGTGTAGGCGAGCCGCCATTTTGTTTTGTTTGAGAAGTTCATTGGCATCCGCCATTTTGTTTTCGGGGATGCTAATTTATTAAAGATTTATGAATCATAATTTAAAATTATAGTATGCAGTGGATAGTTCTGAAACATCGGGGTTAATTGCATCATATCATGCTCCATTTTAGAATGTGGTTTTCTTATATTCTATTTGTGAAGGGTGTTTTTCACCGGATGCTGAGAGGGTCACTCAGGGTGCGCAGTCCGGAGCGGAGGCTGGGACGTGAATGTGACTATCCGTGGATTCGGAAGTCTGTATTCAATATTGCAATTTGAACAGCGTACCGGGAGAAATAAACGTGTTGGCATGGAACTTGTCAGCAGACGATTTTGGTGAACACTCATACAACTCAACTCGCGGGAAATACACTTTAAGCGACTCGGATCATATCAAGCTAAACAGAATAATAACTTCAATTTAAAGACGACAAAGCTCACAACTATGGAAATGAAGATAGCGTACTGTCGCGGTGTGGATCACTCACTCCGGAAACATATGGAAGCAACCTTAACTTAATTCATAATTTTTTTGTTTAAATTGTAATTGTTTTGTGTGTAAATGTATTGTGTGTAATTGACCCTGTATATATAGTCTGATAGTAGTCAACAAGAAGGCTGAAATTTACTATTTGCCTCGTGTGTTTATTGCAATTTCTTAGTATCGAGTGACAAGACAATCAAGGTTCAAAATAATTTAAATGAACCATCGTTGCGCGTGTGACGCAGTGGTCACAACGTGACAAACAGATCTCGCACGTCTTTGACATAAATGAAAGAAGAAAGAAAAACAAGTGTTATATGGAAATGTCGACCATATATAGGCATGGTGTCATAGTGGTTAAAGACATGGTGAAGAGGCAATGTTACATACGACAGATGAAAGAGGAACATATTGGAATTTGGTTTAGATTCTCGTGTACCGTTCTCAGCCTTTCAAGTGACAAGTTTTGCAGCAGAAGTAAACATGAAGCAACAGGTGTGATGTGAAAGTAGCACACTAACAAATTTGATTCTATTATTCTTAATTATAGTTTCCTACCTCAAAAGTGCTTTGCACCTTAATATGGACACACTTCAGTCTTTGGTTTGTTGTTATCGTTACATCCCCTCAGGTAAGTTCGGATCCCTATCCAATCCAAAGTCAAAACAATTAACTGAAACATAAGTAAAACAAAACATTTTACCGTCAGTGAGTTACTAATTAGACATCACTGACCTTAAGTTCACTTATGGTGCAATGTGTCACAATTGAAATTGATCAAATTGTCGAGACCGCTATGTACTAATTGCATGCATAGACCATTCAGGCAGAGTGAAATGTATCTCCTTTATCTATGTTCTTTTATTTCTTTAGCCAATAGTTTAATAACCATTTACACCGTTCCTTGAGCTTTATCACAGACAGAAGCCTGGCGTAAGACAGGGTCTGAAAAACTGTTTTTTTTTTGCATTGAGTTTTATTGTATCACATTACATCATAGGAGTAAAACCCGACGCTGACGTTGATTTCAACGTGTGAGCGACTTGGTAGCGATTTAAGACCGATTCCCCCCCCCCCCCTCACGTGGGACAACCTCCACGCCCTGTCCCAACCCGTCTCATGATGCAGTCAGGCGAAATAACATATCCCAATTAACTTGGATATGGATATACCCATAATTGTTGACTATGGACAACTCAAGACCCTGCCCCTGCCTCATATCAAGTCACCATCATCTGTACAAATCCATCACAAGTCATATGACATACATATTGTTTCTCTTATCCCCCATCCTCCACATCCCCAACCGCCACCACCATCAGCTCAGAATTTGTGGTTGTTATATACGGGTTTGCATATAATATATATACATGTCCTCACGTGTATATTTGCAAACCACTGTTTATACTCTTCTATATAAAAGTGTTAAATAAAATGTATTTACTTTATTGATTATAGAAGAGTTCTTGTAGTTATTGATATATCAATAAATTTGCAATCTTAAAATGTTGACTTCTTTGTGTGCAGTGGGGGTAATCGATTCTATTTTAAGTTGTTTACATTCACATATAAACAACTAAATGTTATATACAATAACAGTAGCACTTGTGTACATAAGAAATGGCACAACACGTCATGGAAAAACGCAACCTTCTCGGATACATAATTTCAGCTTTGGCTTAGTGCGGTAACTTTAGGTATATTGGTCTACAATATTTTTCGAATGTACTTCACATCTCGCCATACTGTTGTTATACGAGTGAAATCGGTAAAGCATTAATCTTAGCCCGGTGAAGTGTCAATTCGCGGTGGGGTTTTCTCTCAACACGGTTTTTCTCTCTTTACGTCTATTCTACACCTCCTCCAATGCAACTTACGACCGAAGTGAAGCGGTCTATGAAATAATACAACATTCCCGCTCAAAATGAAAGGACGCTAGACACAAGAAAACTTAGACAAATTTAAAGAGACATTATTGGTATAATTTTGTCTCATGGTTTCCGTGTAAGCAGTTTGTGGTGTTTTGGATTATTTTCAGTGTATATGTGAGGAAAAACGTTTCTACGTTTAACAGTAAGTCTTTACAGAGAGTAGATTTGAAGAAGGGAAAAAAAATAATTGATTACGTTCAAGCTATATACCATTTGGGTGAAATACAGAGCCCATATATTTTGCATAATACGATACAAAACCCGCAGCGGATTATAATCAGGCAGCAGAGCTCCGAAAAAAGTAGTGTGGATTCACTACAAGCTTTATATTTTAATCTATACTCAGAGACGCACTGAACCAGTTCGGAACTGGTATTCAGTCTGAGAAGCAAAGTGTGAGTTACGTGTATTTCTGTAAAACATAATCGACTTCAAGTTGTGGAAAATGTATGAATGTGTTTGGCTTGCCTTTCTCATAGCATCTCGTCTGGTCACATCTGGGTTCACATGTGACTGCCGGTGGACTCACTTTAACGGTAGTTGTTACTATCTCTTTACGCACAAGGATACAATGTGCGCAGAAGTGAGTATTTGTAATAGTCTATCTAGTCCGTCGAAAGATGTAAATCTTGTTCATATCAGAACCGAGGAAGAGAACCTATTGATAAGAAACGAAATTAAAAGGGTTTTAGGAAGCGAGGAGAAGATCTGGATTGGTCTTATGGAGGCTACTGGTCCCACCAGGGAGCTATCTGCTTCCACTGCGACACCAGGGAGGGTTTTCAAGTGGATTGATGATGGGAGCGGCATCACAGAATGTGTCGGGTGGAGAGCTACGGAACCTAATAATAACAGTGGAAATTGTAAATTGCGTTCACTTTAGACGTGGGAATTGGAACGATGATAAATGTACAGCACTGGCCATGAAAGTATGTAAATATACTCCTTGACGTCACATGAATACAAAGGATGACGTCATAGACCAGAATAAAATGTTATCTTTATAAGTTAAGTGGTAATCGGTTGTTTAATCGAATGCATTACTTGTACTACATCTGTCGACAAATTGTTAGAGACTTAGCTATAGACTGAGTTGTCTTTCATGATAAAATACAACCTTTTACCCATTTTCACTCAATTATTTAGATAGGTTCTGCTCGCAATTTATTCAGTTTTTCTCTTCACCAGTAAAAGCTACAACCTAAAGTGTCATTTCATGACAATTACAAATCTATTGTCACGATTCTTCTACATGCAAAGTAAAGGCTACTAGACTCTAGGTACGTGTACTCAAATGTGGTAATCTTTTACTATAGCATTGACCTATTATCCAATGTGATACAAGTGTATATACACTTGTAAAGACAAGGGAGCTTAAAGAGTGAAATTTTGACGTAATATTACTTCGGCATGCCCTATGTGAAATGTAACTGTCTTATATAGTACACATGTTCACACCATCGTTAAATTAATTAATTAACGTTCATTGTCCGTTTTGTGGAGTCAAAAGATGTTATGGACGTAAAGGTACCATAATACCGTAAATTAATATTCACCACTGGTGAATAGTAATTTGGTCGTGGAATAACACTTGAATAAACTAGCTTTTTATTTAATTGATTAACGTGAATTAAGAATAAACTATTTTTAATGACTTGAAACCTATTACTTATAACATTCGTGCAACTACTCTTTAGTACTGATTCGTATCAATTATCACACATCGGCGGCCGGGACACTGGCAAGTTTGCATAACCTATCCATATAATAGGTATTACCCAAATTTCAAGTTATATTCTCGTAATATGTAGATTGTTAAAAGTGTTGAAATATTTGTATTGTTTTTGCATGCGTTTATTACATGAATACATTTGTTGTTCGTGATTAAATTACGGTGTCAGTTTTCACTATTATCGCAAATACACAAAGCTGATACATAAGGTTGACTTAATTGGCACATGCATGATTCAGTTATAATTGGTATAATACTTTAATCTCCTCTAATAAAATGTAACAGATTAACCATTTACGGTGTCTATTTGCCTCTGAAGAGAATGCTGGAATGGACGATTAATGTAATATATTTCAGTGAAATATAAAAATAGACAAAATCATCCCAATAATAACAGGATACGTTCACAATCACCATATTATAAAAAAATAAAAAATAAATTATAAAAATTTAATTCACAATCTAAAGGTACATGTAACAAAATGTTGCACCATTTTCCAAAAAGCTTAAGGTATTCTATCGTACAAAAAATCATATTTTTTTTAACAGACTGTGTATATCCGGGTTCCAAAGATCAACGGTGTTTCTGCTCCAGACATGGCATATTTTTCTGGTTGTGCCTACAAAACGAGGGCGAGAATCAGAAACAGAAGCAGAAAGAACTGTTTTGTCACAAATTTTAAAATCCGACAAGAAATCAAAACTCATAGTTTATACTCAAGAGTAGTTCATTTTATGGTCGTATATACGATGCAGGAAAGACTAGTAACTGTAAATAAGTCCGTCCACTATCGAATACCTTACCCCTTTATTTGAAAGCCATACCTTCAGTTATTTCTTTAAGACATCAGCTTAAAATGTAACATTTCCAACAAGTGTAACCCGTTTTGTTTTCGAAGAGTAAAAGTATGCAAAGCAAGTTTAAGAGTCATATACGAAAAGGAACCAAAGTGTGGCTTTATAAAAGTAAATAGAAAATGCTTGGAGGGAAGTCATACCTTTGGATTTAGACCAGAGTTAACTTCGTCTTTGTCTACATGGTACTTCTCCTGTTTTTCATCTATGGTTCTTCTCCCTATTAATGTTATAATGTGCAGCCCGATCCATTGTGAAGGGCGTTCGTGTTTTGCCATGATCATGGACGGTGTAGGATATTTCTAATTGTTTGTTTCCATTTATTTGTCTTTTTCTGTATAACTATAATTATGCGTTAGTGTAACAACCTATTCTTCTTGTAATTGTAATATTGTAAGCCAAATCAAAATTCACAAAACTTAGCCTATATAAATATGTAAAAGAGAAATTCCACCTCCCGACCGGTTTCGTCCTTTAGAGACTCATCGGATGAAGGTGTAGGAATGGAACCATACATTCGTGTCACAGATCTAGGTCCGTGCCACTCAGCCACAGTGGTTCTAATGGTGTGAATGTTATTTTCCTAAACTGTCAATGGGGCGTATTGAGCACTCATTACGATTGTACATAGTGTACCCCTAGTACATTTGGATCTAACAATCTACACATAATACCCACTTTTGAAGGCACGCCAAGCCGTATTTATTTAATGAATGTGTCGCATGTGGTATGACAGATATATCATAAATTATTAAAGATTAACACACCAGAAGAATTCAACTTCGCCAGGATGAATTTATATATTTTAAATTCACAATTAAAGAATTGGAACTTGTTAGACTACTGTTTACGTTATACTTTATACTATAGAATTACATATAGTAACGGCGATGGTATGCCCAGTGCGCTGGACAATTTGTCTGGAGAACTGAAAACTAAAAAGTATCTGCTGTGACTCTCATAAAGCAGTGGAGGATCAAAAAGGAACCTTTTATCTCAGATGAACTTGAAAAATTATCGAAAAGAAAGTTATGAAGCTGGAGACAACACAGGTATAACTATATTGGTGTCCAACGATTAATGTGCAACTCATATTAACAATTACGAGAAGGTGTTTCCCTGTTGGAATAACATCAGTTTTGTTGACATGAAAACAGGAGCGGAATATTGCCTTAGAGCTAGTTTTGGGGAAACATGGTAATATGCATTAGAGCTGATTATTTGGAAACAGGGTATCAGATTGAGTGGTCCAATGAATGGTCAGTGGAAAGGGCTATAATCTGTTGGTCAAATGTCCTTCTACCAAGGAAAAGTAATTATCTTAAAACATAAATGATCAGGTTAAATAGTAAAGAGTTTGAAGAAAGTCGATCTCCAAGAAAAAGTGGTCTAAGCAAGGTCCAAATCTATTTCAACAAGGTATACCAGATTACGTTCTTACGGTGGATCATGGAGAGGTTCAATGAGAAACAGGACTGAATTTCACGTTGTGAATAATGTATCTCAGTATGATTTTCCCTTTATGTAGAAGACTTTTTAGTTGTTTTGCTTTACCTTCCCATGTACTTTGTTCTCATTATGGGTCTCATGGGATATTTGTGTTTGGATCGACGTGATAGATCTTATCAACTTCAGTTTGGTTTGAAAGTTTTTATATTTTATTTGTATACCTCCACATTTGTCTATAAAGTAAAACAGACCACCGTACTAATTTATTTTTAAATAAAAGTTTAACCTCGATGCTGAGCTCTGAGTTTTCAACATATTTCTTTTTATTGCATACAGTGCTATCTGATTTGCATATTGTGTCATTCAACGCAGGAGGGCTCAGAGAAGCTAAGAAACATTGGCAACTCTGTGATCTTAGGCGAAAGTAGAAAATTATTTTAAAACAAGAAACGCACAGCTGTATTGGTGATGACAGTTATTGGCCTCATGAATGGGGAGGTAAAGTATTCTTTTTTCACAACAAGTTGCGTTGTTTTATTTCTTATAAATCCTAGTTTATAGAAAATTTAAATGTGGAAAATTTATTATTATTAATATGAAAGTGCGGGAACGTATTTACTATTGGTATTTAGGCTCATAATATCGATGATCATAACTTCTTTGTTGATGTGTCTAAATGTTTGCCAAGTTTGAAGGTGATGCCATTGCTTTTGCGAAAAAAAATTACTATTGTATTTAACTAAGAATTCGATGAAAAATGAGGGAATACAAGAACCGTACCAAGTTTAATGCAAAGGGGAAGTGTTTGGAATAAAGCCAGTTCAGAGTTTCTAATGCGCATGTAATGATTTCCGTCTACTCAGCTCGTTGAGTGAATACTTTGGCATATACAGTACCATGCACACAAAACTCATGCAAAATTGTGCTTTAAGCTACATCTGAATTCAAGTAACGTCAGTTGTACACTTTAATTGCTTAGTTTATGATAAATGTGCCTCATGCTTTGGGAATAGCATCTAATTCTGCAGTTTAACATTAACCGTTAGTTCCAAACGCCAGAATCCATATGGAAACGGGGCTACCATGAACACATTCACAATTTGCCAATTACAGTAGATAATATAATTATTATCGAAAGGTCATAATTTATCATGTATACTCTACTTTATAGCCAAGCATAACTTACTGTGTGTGATATTCTGTGATAGAATTATTAGTAATGTTCCTTGTGGTTCTGTTTACCATTTGTTTCATACATTGATCATTAGAATCCCACTTATATCAGCATAGTTTCTGCTTGTCTTCCTATATAGGCAGCAGGGGCGTATCCACGGGGGGGGGGGGCGTGAGGGCAACATCCCCTTAATGAAAGCTTGTCGCCCCAGTCGCCCTCCCAGTGGGATTTTGGGTGTCGAAAAAAAATGACATGTGCGAAAAATATATCATTGGTCTGAATGGTCTCGAATCTCCATGATGACCAATCATGAACGACCCTTCGACCGCGGACCGGCAGTAGGCTATAGTTGCTGAAAAACCTGATGAGACAAAGCGCATAAGCCGAGAAGACATCTACCTATAGTCGTACTGAAAACGCATGTTAACGAAAAACATATCTCAGGAAATCCATGGGGCATGAACGCCTGAGCGACCTTGGTGTGCTGTCTATTAAGAGAAGGAGATCTGAAAATCTGAACATGGATGAGTTTGTTGACAAGTTCGCAGCAGCACATAACAACAGGAGGATCAAACTTGTCTAGGCATAATCACATTGACTTGATGAATTTTCCATCAACTCATTATCAGCTATACATATCATAACTTTTCTCGTGGTTGGTCGGTTAGTTGGGCTTAACAACACAGCAACACTATCATGTTATGCAGTGTCTCCACAGAAAAAAAGAGGGTCGATGCGCACTTGTTTACAAGAATTTCCCTTATTCAGTGGCGTCGCTACGGGGGGCCAGGGGGGCCGAGGCCCCCCCATGAAATCGGCTGCCCCCCACTGG
>KN890378.1:16152-28053 GCA_000934455.1 Apostichopus parvimensis
CCCCCCCCCCCCTATTGGAAAATCCTGGATACGCCCATGCTTTTGTATGTTTAGATGTATTTTATATGATATCCTATCATCTTAACTTTTTTCTTTTCCTTTAAGTTATCTTATGTATTCTTCCTGTTAACGTATTTTATGACTCCTCTTTCTTAATTTTAAATTTATTCTGGAATGACTAAATGAAGAAAGAAATGAAAACGAATCCATCGAAATATCCAAGAAAAAAGTAACCTTTGGATTTATTAATATCCAATACAAAAGGAATCAATTAACGCGTTCCATGAAATATATATGACTTTTACTTTTTTCCACACTGATATTAATCTCGCTTTAAACAAAGATCGCACCTTTAAAAACAGGTCCAAAAGCATTTGAGATACATCTAACTGAATGAAAAGTTGTTTCTATTAATTTCTTCGACGTATTTTAACTAAATATTGTGCTGTATTATTATCTTTGGAAGTGGTTTTGCGAAATTACAATGATTTCGCAATATAGGGAAAATTCCCCTGGTAATGGTGGACGTATTTAATAATAGCAGCCATATCACCACCAGAAGTAACAAGCGATACGGTTATGTGCGTTACTTTTACTTCACTTCACGTTTAAACTGTTCAACTGTAGTTTCGATGTAGACGAACCCAAAATTTAGACAGGTCAGGTGTAATATCTTTGTGTTGTCTACTTCATATTTGTTTTATGAGGAATTTGAGTTAGCACTAGTAGTAAGTACTGTTTATTATTGCTCTAGCCAACCCGCTGTAGTCTTCGGTGCGTTTGCCTTGGTCTAATTTAGTGAGGCCTAGCCTGCAGTTTGCCTAAATTTAAGTTAGGGTAGGCCTAAGTAAGGGTTATACTATAGTAAGCTATTAGCTATAGGCTTACTTACCCTACCGACGAGTAATGAGAACTTTATCTAGTCAGCCAGAAAAAGTCGCATGTTGCGCCTGTTGGATTCTTCCAACCCCATTCTTAGGAGGTTTACAGGAATAATGCTGTTTTCACAAAAGTACGTTTGAACGACACCAAACATCCCTTATTTTAAGTAACCGATGTAAAATAGTGTTGAAGGGTATGAAGACTCGCGCAAAAAGAAACGTCTAATGCCGGTAATCTGACCTAGTTTCGAATGAGGTGTACCAGAAGTGTTAGACACCACCATCGATCCCAGAAAATACACACACACAGCTTGCTACCGTCGGTAATTAGACATTATACAACACCTAGGCCTAATTATATTCAGGCATTTGATTGGTCAATTGATCGTTGATTGCATGCAAAATCCGCTCTATTGCACGCTATGAAATAGAACCATGCGTTATACTTTTTTGATAGCACTTTTTTCAATGGTAAGAGAGCAGAGAAACCTGTCTGTTCAAAACAATCTGTTGCATGAGTGCATTTTACATCCAATTATATCCAAATTTGGTGTTGTATGAATGGTTTCCATTCGTGCAATAGTGCAAATATTTCATTCGTTGAAAGATGTAATTTGTTCCATTCAACTCGGCTGCGCCTCGTTGAATGGAACACTCCATCTTTCAACTCATGAAATATTTGCACTGTTGCACTCATAACCATTCATTATTTGTATACTAGTGTACAGTCAGTACATACAGCTGCATACTGTCTGCATTTTGTAGCGACACAAACAAAACGTCACTTGCTAGCAACGGAAAGTTAACTTTTTCAGATGGCCGCACGCGGTTTGGGGCGAGTCTTCAGTGCCTTTAAGTAATGTTAGTTTTAGTTAGACCTTATAATAGCATATATTAGCATTTTATAATAATTTTATAATTAATGATTCGGACTAACAGCAGGTCGATTGATGATGTAGGGGGCTTGCGATTGGGGAGAATAGATAATGGTAGGGGTTGCATGGGCTTTGGAACAATAGTTTCACTCAAGCTGTCCAACAGGAAGTGATAATAAGATGTTCAACTACGGCCTTCTTAAGATTTTGAGCTAGTTAAATTCACCCAATGTCAATTAAATATCTTTAAGGTTTAAATTTCTAGCCTGTGGAATGTCTTACCAATATGCACATTTTATGTGACATATATACATTGAGAAAATATTAATGTAAAAATATTAGCGAATAGTGGCACAGTTTCAAAATATAGTATGATGCAGATTACTTTTAAAGTAGTGGTATGCATTACGTCATATCAGTAACACACTCTTTCCTGGTTTTAAAACAAGTGCAACAACAAAGGTCTAGAAAGAATAATTTTGTGACAATTCTATATGCTTTCTGTTGAACAACTAGTGAACTGATGTAATTGCTTACAAATGTTACATGATGGTGATGGTTTGGACTAGTGTTCAAACGATTAACCTAATCGGAATCGGAATCGGCCCGATTATTGCATAATCGGAATATAATCGGAATCGGTAAAAATTACGTGGAATACCAGTTATGTCATACCGATTATTCAAAAACATATGGAAGGTGAAAATATCATGATTCAAAAACATGTGGAAGTTGAAAATATCAACTGATGTATTAGGTTTGTTCTTTAACTACGAAATATTAAAATAAAGACACCCTCTAAACGTCTTTCACAATGTAATTTCATCAAATTAGGCTGCCAGGGTCGCCGATTTTGCTTCCCTCGTGGTTAGTGACTTCATATTTCTCGGCACAGTAAGCATGGCAGCAATACCAATTCCGCGAATTAACGAATGTGCTGGACAGGGTCGGAAATAAGCGGGGACGACGGGCGATTCGCCCTCGCAAGTGCTAAAAAAGCCCTCCTAAAGCACAATTACGAGTGCGAAAAAGAAAAAATAATATAAGAAAATCGCCCTCGTTATATCAGGTGTCTGTGTAAAATTAATTGTGACATGCGTTTGCTTTAGCTAGGAATTGCAGTTGCAGCGCGAATCGCGCAAACAGTTCTCACATCCCGCATCAAATTTGAAGCAGTGCGGGAGGGTCGCGCAAAATCACCGGGAAGTTCCCGTGGCATTACGGCCTCCGTCCGAGAAGCATTTTCAGTACCCGCGAAAATAACCTAAAATCCCCACATATCTCCGACCACATGGTAGCCTTACTTCACACTAAGTCAACTGCATGGAAATCTTACCTTGCCATCTGTTTATTCGCTCTAGTTGTGTCGCAAATAAAAATAAAAATATCCATGGAAAGTGCAATCTTCGACCACATGTTAGCCTAACAACCACACTAAGTCAATGGGAAATGTAGCCTAACCATCGGTTTGCAAAAAAAAAAAAAAATTCGTAGCTTAGTTTACAACTTTAAATTTGCTGGAAATCGGCATTTGTTTGGAAGGTACTGTATGTGCTATGTCTTATAGAGGGAATGTTATATTTTATATTGGAGTAGTTTCTAGTTGTTATTATTTCTTTACATCAATCTGGTATTACATTTTAGAGTAATTTTAAACAAGTTACGATGGTACAATTTGCTTTTCAGTTTGATTGACCTAAGCTTACATTTACTAATTGAACCTGAATGGAGTTAAAAAGGTAACGAATAGGTATGTTTAACTTCAAGTTCGTAACATTTCTATTTGTTCATAAACGGTATAAAACTGAAAATAAGTACAAAATAATGTCGGAATGAAGGCAATATGTAATTAAAATTTACACTTTGGTAAAGATTGAAGATGGATGGTTTGTCTGAGATACTTTTTGAGATGGATATTTTGAGTAACTATTCTTAGCCCATTTCAAGCCATTAACAGGTGACATTCACATCGAGGTGGTTAGGCCATTCGCTTAGCACAGTGCTGACTAGGTAGGATGTCATATTTCCGTATTTTGGAAATTCAAAAAAAAAACTTTTTTTTTTTCTTTCCGAGAAACTCCAGAGGTTATTTGGTACATACAAAAGGATACCTTAGAGCCTTGTATTACAACTAAGCAAAAGGAAACAGGGCAAAATCACAACAATAATTGTTTCTGTCAAACTTTATTGCCGATTTCGTATAAACGGGATATTTCTCATTTTCAAATAATCGGAATCGGAATCGGAATCGGTACGATTATGAAAAAAATAATCGGTAATCGGTATTTTCTGTTATGCATAATCGTTTGAACACTAGTTTGGACCTGGCAGTGTAAATTGAAATCATCAACATCTCATTCCTTGCTGGAGGCAAAAGGAATCTATGCAATAGCGATGGCATGTTTGTATGTGTATGTATGTGACACCTGCTTGTAACTCGAAAGTATGTCTTTGTTGAGCTTTGTACTCGGTATGTAGATCCAACTTGATGAGTTCACGAACCCTATTGAAATTGGCAGAGGTCAAAGGTCATATCCCGTCAGCTATGCAATAACTAAAAAAAATACATCTTAGTTGAACTTCATAAAGTTCATATGTGGTATCTTGGTGCAGCTTGGTGTGTGGAAGAACCCTTTTTAATTGGTAGCTCAAGTAAACTTCAGCTTAGTTTTGTGAAGAGGCTCCACACAATAGGTCTTCAATAATGCATACAGTCATCCGGGATACGAAATCTGCTTCAAAGAGGTGATACGCTGGGAATTTTAACACACAAGTTTTCATTTACTCTGAGCTTCAAGGGATGGTATGGTTATCCCAGATGGTCTCAAGATAGGCTCAAGGTGACAACAGGTGATATCAAAGTGTCTCAAAATTAGCCTTTTGTAACTATGTGATTTATACTAGATGACTCTGGCTTTGAGAGTAATTAAGTTGTGAAAATATTTCACATTGAATAAACAATGTCATGTAACTCTCATTCATTAATAAGAATAAGTAAAGGGATGGTTGGTAGCAGAGCTAATTTGCTAGCTCAAAATTGGTAGTAAGAAAATGTCTGTTTGCTCACACATAGAATATGTTTGTGTTTATGTGTCACATAGGGAGACTAGATTCTTTGTGGATATTGAAACATTTTGGAATATAGATTCTATATATTGTGGAGTAAGAGGTACAAGTACAAAAGGGGAAAACCTCTGATCTTGTCTGCTTCTCACTGAATTCTTGGACTGATTTAACTCACTTGTTCAACATTAGTCAGATAGTTATGTGGAATTGTGAGAAAATTATTTTATGTTATAATAAAGACATTTAGATTTACATTTGGCTGTAAAATCACTACAAATGTATTAGTCTTACAGTTTTAGCCTTAATTTTAAAAGTATAATTTAAGTAGCTAATTTATCAACGGCATGCAAAACAAGTCCCTTGATTATAGTGCTTCTTGCTGTTATTGATGTGGTTGACAAAACCCTGGGGTCTAATGCAGTGGAAAGCATCCAAACTGTCTCATAGAAATCCAAACTTTGGAGGCAAAATCGACAGAAGGCAAAAAAGGATCAGATAAAAACCAAAACCCCAGTCCTCATGGCAGTCTGCAAGGACAAAATATGAAGTCTCTGCTGTATCAAGCCTGTTGAAATTATGGAAGGCACAGACATGCAGGTAACTTCACAGTGAAAATGTTACAAGTGGCACACCTCAAGAAAAATACATGGGCCTTTGTAACTTTACTTCCAAACTTTATTTCTAATCTACATATAAACAACTTACCAGATTTGACTACTGATTGTAGTGTTAATATATTTGCTGATGACACTTAATTGTACAAGGAGATCATTTTGTTGCATGACTGCCAGGTTCTTCAAGAAAATATAAACTGCATTTTTGGATGGTGAAAAACATGGCATCTCTACTTTCATCCTGACAAGTGTCATATACTTGAAATCGGTTCATCTCATTCTGAGTTTCAGTATACTATGGCTAATTATGATGGAACCACTCAAGACTTGAGTACAGTCAGTGTATTAACATATCTGGTCTTCACAGTTGACAAGGACTTAAATATCAGAGATCACAACCGCAAGGCTAGATGCTAATTGGAAGCAAAAGCGTACAGTTTATGATTACAGAGTGAATGTAGCCCAATAAAAAACAAAGAAACATTTAGATAATTTTGGTTAATTTGGAAGTCAAACAGAGGTCAAAGTTTGAAATTTGTAAACATTATGAATAGACAATTTGGATTAACTTCATACCTTGTATTTGGATCTCGCTTGATAGATGCAAGATGTTCATGGAAAATGGTGGAGTTAAAGGTCATTTAATGTCAACAGATGACAAAGTCTGAAAACTTTGTAAACATGATAACTGCAAAATTAAAGCAGCTTGGATGAACTTCATACATGGTATACATGTACAGCCACCTTAGTGAGTGCAAGACAGCAATTGAAATTGGTGGGGGTCAAAGGTTATCTAAAGTCAACAGAGGTCAAAGTCTGAAAACCATGTAAATGTTATGACTACAAAAAAGTTTGAAATATATATGTGGTATGTAGATCTAATTTAGGAGACCTGTACAAAAACCCCATGGGAATTATTGGAAGTCAAAAATCATTTGAGGGCAACACTAGTGAAGGTCTGAAAACTTTAAAAAATAAACATGATAACTGCAATACTGTATCATAGATACTTGTTTTGTGGATCAACCTTGATGAGGTCATAGGAAACCTGTAAGCCAGTTGGCTTTCTTGATCAATAGACTCTTTGAAATTAGGGTCTCTGGGACGTCAATCTGCACAATTACATCATTAGCAATCAACCGTCCGGTGACCACATTTACCATTTGAAGTTATAACATTCAAGGCAGCTTTGGTACTTGTCAATTATATGTTTAGACCCATTGAGGTTACCTTGTTGTCTCCTTTATAGATTGTGTATAGTATACATCGAGAGAGCATGTGGTCAATTTCAGGAATCATTTTGGAAATCTCCAAGCTCTTTTAAATGCCATTACTGCCTCCATACCTGTTTGCATTCATTTCTTTGTTTCATTTTGCAGGTTATGATGCGGAAGGCTCAGTAACCTTTGCAATTGTGCTGGCATATGCTTGTACGTGATGGCTAGCTTGTAAACACAATATCTCAACAACCAAATCAATGTCATACTAGGTAGACAGATGCCCTATGATGAGTAGATGTGCCCTATTGTTTTGGTCCCCATGTCATGAATATTAATGAGTGCTGTGGTCAGGTCTTACAGTAAAATCTTAAAATATCAATATTTATTCAACCGTATGTCGCATTTAGTTCTTACTATGGTGATGTAACTATATTGTAAGTATATTTACATTCTTTGCAACAACAATTGTTAAATAGACATCCTATGACGATTAGATGTGCTCAATTGTTTTGGTCCCCTTATCATGAATATTAATGAGTGGGCAGGGCTTACCATAACATTTATAAAGTGTCAATATGTCTGCAATCGTATGTTCAATTTAGTTTATATTTAGTATGGTGATGTAACTACATACTGTGTACATGTTTATTACAACAACAATTTTACCTTGTTAATATTTATAGTGGGTGTGGCTTAATGGAAAATTGTCAAAAAAACAGCAACACAATATCTCAACAACCACAAGTTGTATCAATGTAATACATGGTAATAGATGTCCCATGATGAATACTGTAGATGTGCCCTATTGTTCTTGGTTGTCATCTCATGAAAATTCCTGAGTGGGGAGTGCAATAACGTAATTTGCTTAATTTTGCTATGAAAATGTTGGTACATGATAAGCACATTTTCATGACGTCTCCAACTTTATGTAATTAATTTTCATCAAATTGCAAGGAATGGCTTTTAAACACAAGACAAAAACCAAATGTTCCATGGTTGTCATCCTTGGCATATCAGGTTTGTCACACTACATTCATACTGTACAATCAACTGTGTGTGTTTTGTGTACATATCATGAATATTAATCAGTGAACATAACGTTCTTAATCAAGTCTCTGAAATAGCGTACGACAAATTAGCTTTACATGTACTTGGATAAAATACAATGCAAGTAAATAAGTATATAGATAGATGCTTATGAGATCATAAAATTTGACCTCATTAATATCCATGCATGTATCTGTTTTTATACTATGTTACTAAATAGACTTTGTCAACATGATAACTGATTCATGATACCTTTCTTTATCAATTGCCGCATTAGAAAATAGATAAGTCCTCTTCATTTTGGTGTGCACAATTTTTGAAACTTAACATTTATGGCCTACCACACCATGAATATGTTCAGGCACCCGAACTACTGAACATTTTCGTTTTCTGGTCTATTTTTTGGAAGAAAAGGTAGGTATTACCACAATGACATAGTTAATCCAGGGATGGTAGTTCCAATTGAACTAGGTAAATAGATTAAACACTAAGTAGCTGTGTTACATGACTAAATCCAGTTATTCCATATTACAGTAGGAGTCTTGTCTATGCCCACATAAATTTACTTTGCTTCAATTTTATTGAAATTTAAAATTAGGGGCATGTTCAGCAATATTAGTTAACTCCACCAAATCTGTATTTGCCCCTTTCCACAAATATATTAATGTCTGTACTATCTGTTTATTTGTAAAAGGAAAATAAAGAAACTGGAAAAGATATTTTGTGAAGGAGGCTCTCACCACAGTTTAAAAGGATGAGTTCAGACACAAAATTATGTTGAAGACCATTAAACACTACATAGATCAGTCTAGGTTGGATATCTGTAACACTTTAACTTTTTAGAAATGACCCTTTATGCAAGTGAACATTTTCACCTAAAGTGACTGAACTATAATAAGGGTGTAAAGACTCGCGCACAAAGAAACGTCTCATGCCGGTAATCTGACCTAGTTTCAAATGAGGTGTAACAGAAGTGTTAGACACCACCAGCGATCCCAGAAAAATAACACACAGCTTTACTGTCAGTAATTAGACACTAGTGTACAGTCAATACATACAGCTACGGTCAATACCCACAACACAGTGTACATAGCACCATAGACATCTCAGGTCTAGATAAAAAATAACAAGGTATCACGTTTCATTACTGTCTGCATTTTGTAGGGACAAGAAGAAAACGTCATTTGCAAGCAACGGATAGTTAACTTTTTCAGAGCGCGGCACGCGATTTGGGGCGAGACTTCAATGCCTTTAAGTCTAATACACAGACCATGAGATCAGTTCCTCAAGTGCAACACAAAACTCAATGGGAAAAACAAGACTTTTATTACCTCAAATGACATGTTACAGTTGATTGCAAATGGAATATATCATCCAAGGGTACTCTACTGTACATATGAAGTTAAAAGAACATGTTTGACATGATGTATTAGAATTTATAAAGCAATGGATTAACATTAACATTTAGGCAAGCAAAGAGGAACCAACATCACCTTCTCTGAAGTCTTAAAGGAGCATTTCACAGTTAAAGCATACAGTATGTTATTTCTGAGTATGAATATCTTGAAATCCTCATAGCTTTAGAAAAATTACTAGTACTCAAAATTTCCTCTTTTCTTGAAATCTAACATTTGAAGACTAAAATTCTCCTTCAGCATCACCCTTAAAAAGTATTTTCTGGTGAAGCAAATGTCCAAATCTTTCCCCGAAATTGAGACATGATTGATTGGATGTAACCTTTCGACTGGCTAAATCTTCACCTACTCCAGGAAGTTGGATCACAGTAGGGAATCTGTGATGTCATCTTGGAAAATGCTCTTCAAAAGCTTTACTCTGGCTATTATAATCTTCCTGTTGATCTATCCTTGAAACCTGTTACATTTCAAATGTTTGCTTAGCTCACAAAGTTCTCTGTACTTCATTTCCTTAAAAAAATATGTAGAAATACTCTTTTCCTTTGTGGATTTAATCGATTGACATGTTACATTAAAAAAATGTCATTTGAGTTCAACAGAGGTCAAAGTCTGAAAATCTTGAACACATGATAATTCAAAAGCGAAGTCTTGGTTGATGTTCATACTTGGTTCCTGGAGTTCCTGTCTTCCCTTTCTTTATTGATTCCTTGTGGAAGGGGAAAAGAATCTGAGCAATGGTGATTGTGTATGTATAAAGTGATGCCCAAGCTTATAAACACAATAAGTAGAAATGTGCATTTTGGTTGAAGTTCATAGTTCATACTTTCCCTTGCTGTGTACACAATTCCTATCAAAATTAATGAAAGTCAAAGGTCATTTGAGGAAGTAAAAGTCTGAAAGCCTTGTAAACATGATTAAATTCAAAGAACTTTCGAAACACTTAAAAATCTTGTGTGCAGTGGTACATTTGAATGCCTAACAGAATGAATAGATCCAGTAGGAAGAGGGCAACAACTCAAAGATGTCATCTGGGTGGGCGGGGTAGCAGTGGCGGAGCTAGGGGTATTGGTCAGAGGGGGCGAGAATGTTCTGTAGGGGCGCTTTCGACACAATCTAGGCGGAGCGCCACAACAGGTTGGCGCGGAGCGTACAGAAATTTTTTGAGTAAAGATACTCCCTAGATAGCAGAAAATGACCCTTTCCGGGCCTTGCTAATTTGCAGATAAACGAAGAATAAATAGGTGTCATCGCCATTTTGTCAGAAAATTACACCAACAATATGTGACAAATGTCAATAGGTAGATGAGAGCGCAATTTAAAAGTCAATCGCGAATAAGTAAAAAGTAGTAAAAAGCTGAAAAGGGCGCCAGCAGTCCATTTGAGTCCGTCAGGGGGGGCATCCGCCCCCCCCTGACTGTATGGACGCTCCGCCACTGCGGGGTAGGGGAGTGCGGGCAACATTACCAGTTGTCATAATTAGGTAGATAGGAAGGCTTATGTATGGGAGATGGACCTAAGTATTGTTGTATGTAAATAGCTAAACAATAGTTAGTTAAGGGGTCCAATGTTTGGATTGTATTAGTTAAGGTAAAACTGTGTTCATACTTAGTCATATAACCAAAGCTTGAGATGAGATTTGCAACTCCATGGATTCCCTTCTTGTTTTATTTTCTGCCTTTTCATCAGGGTTTCAAGTTCACTGGTTTTGTTATGGATTACCTCTTCAAGTAACTGCTGGCAAAATCATCAGCACTTGATATGGCTTTTAAAGGGGTTTGCGATTTACCAAAATGGAGCAATGATAACATAAAATGGTATATGCTCAGCGATGTGGAAAATGTCGGTCGAATTAGAAACAGAAAATTTGCTACACCAGGAAGAATTTTCCAAGTTGATCATGATCAAACTGAAAAATCCCGCAATGATGGAATTCAACTGAAGAGTTGCTATAAGGGTCAAATACGAGTTAAGTGGAGACCTGGAGTCTTCTATGGTCTGGATGATGATTTCAAGGATATGCTGATAACAGTGGAAGATTTAAAGGAGAGGCTCAAGATCTTTGAAGGTAATATAATTTGTTAATATTGTTTTTGATAGAATAGTTGTAAAGATAAGTTTTGCATTGCTCGTTTTCCAATTTATTTAAACGAAAGTCTGACAGAAGTTCATACATAACGATAGAGAGCTATTATATACAGTATAATTTTGTTGTCCAAATACCCATTTTTGTGCAATGTAGTTGAGTATAATGCAACTGCTAATGCTACTGCTGTGTAAATATTGCTTACCAAATACCTGTAACTAGCTGGTTTGCACAGTTACAAACAGCTTTATTGGACCTAATATGGTAGCAAGGGGTCCATGTTTACCAATATGCATCATGCTGGTAAACTTGTAAACCTAGGATGGTTGTAACAGTGTTCCTGGATTTCCAGAAAGCCTTTGATAAAGTTCCCCACCAGCGTCTTTTAATTAGGCTGAAGAGTATGGGTGTCAATGGGAATTTACTGTCTTGGATTGAGAATTGGCTTGAATAGGAAACAGAGGGTGGTAATTAAAGGCTGTGCTTCTTCTTCGCAGGACGTTACTAGTGGGGTTCCACAAGGGTCTGTTTTGGGTCCCTTATTGTTTGTTGCCTATATAAATGACATCAGTGGCGAAGCTAGGATTTTTTGAGTAGGGGGGCTATGGGGGGGCTGTTCTTTCTTGTTGGGGGGCCGGAGGTTACTATCTAAGCGGAGCGCCACCTTGGTTGGCGCGGAGCGTACAGAGAAAATTTGAGA
>KN890378.1:30358-50089 GCA_000934455.1 Apostichopus parvimensis
TTTACCCCATTCCCAGTGGGGGGGCCAGTGGGGGGGCCAGCCGATTTCATGGGGGGGCCTCGGCCCCCCTGGCCCCCCCGTAGCGACGCCACTGAATGACATTGACGGAGATATTTTGTGTACAGCTAAGAAGTTTGCTGATGACGCCAAATTGTATTCTGAGGTCTCTTCCAAAAGCGATTCTGAGAAATTTCAAACGGATTTAGATAATGTTAATTTACCAGGTCTCAGGGATGGCAAATGCTTTTTAATATTGATAAATGCAAGGTGATGCATATTGGTAGTAGCAACCAAAAGTATACGTACAATCTTAATGGTGTGGAGTTACAGGAGGTCTTCTTAAGCATGACATGATCTAACTTTAAGAAATACATCTCGATTGAAGTTCATTCCTGGTTTATACATGTACAGTAGACCCCCTTGGTGAAGATGAGAATCATATTGGCAAACGTCATTTGAGATGAATACTGTATGGTTCAAAATCTGAAGAAAGAAAAAACAACTTGTATCTATAGACATGATAATTGATATAAAAGTTACGTTTGGATAAACTTCATACTGGATAGATATAGTATTGTTATATTAGTGCAAGAACTGTGCTGATTACCAATGGACAACACATTATAAATACCTGATTGTGAGTTTTACTGTTTAACATTTAAATGCTTAATGTGGCAATGAATCACTATTGGTAATCTGACTTGCTGGTTTGGTATATATTTAGGTAAAGGATGGAAAGCCAGCAAACTGCTTGCAGTTTAATGCAGTATGTTCAAATCAATAGAAGTTGAACCACTATGTACAATATTCCTACAGCTTGAGGTTGTTGGTAGCTGATAACACCGAGTGTCAGTAGTTTGGATTTAGTGGTACAGTCAGTATCACTCTTTTTACTATTTCTGTCAATAGAAAAGTTATGTAAAAATACCAATACGTTGGGTACTCTGAAAATAATTGTATAAAGCAACAATATCGGTGACTCGATTTCCTGGAGTAACCATAATGCCTTAGACTTTGCCGAAACTCAAACAAAGTAGTTCCATTTTCATTACTAAAATATCTCATATCTGTATCATTCAATGCTGCCACTGGCAAAGTGTATGGTAATTCACTTGGTGACATTCAGACTAAGTTTGAAGTCTGACTACAACAAATCACTGTCAGTCTTGGGCTCACAGGTACGGTATGGTTGTTTCCCAGCATTCGATAATGTGGACTCGTCTACATTGATGGCAACCACTATGAAGCAATTAACAGTGCATGGCCCTCAGGTAGTGTAATCCTAACATGGCTCTCCACCCCGAGTGGGTATCACAGGACCAGGCTATTCTTTCTGACATCAATTATCTTTATTACACAGGGTTAGGAACTGGTGGAAGGTGGTATTAGTCTATTTACTCCCCAATTAAACTTGCTACAAATAGAAGAAGAAGATACATTCCAAAGAAATTTGATAGTTATTTCTCTTCATGATGCTTGAATAATAAAACATGGGGACCAATCTAATAATAATCAAAGGTATATATCTTGTTTATTGTCAGAATAAGATTTCACAAAATTTGAAACCAAATGTGAACAAGATGCAAATTGTGTTATCAAGTGAGGGGACCTATCATTGGAGGTGACTTCTAAAACACTTCAAAGCTTATCTTGAGAAATAATGGGTGATTAAAACAGACAACAGAAGAAGCGTTTCATGGTTACCAGAGCTGTGAAAGCAAATGAATGAAATGAAACTTTAACAACAAGAATCATATTGAACAGCTCATGTTGGCATTGTTGAAGCTCATATGTATTTCTTGTTGTTTTCTTACTATTTCCATGTTGGAGAATCCATTGGCAGCTACAGTACTGTACGCTTTTTAAATTATCCATCATTTATTATTATTCCTGTCCAGAACATGCAGAGCTACTTTTGTATGCCAAACAACTGAAGATAGGTGACAAAGTTGATGTCAGAGTCCATGTCAAGAATCATACAGGGATCGTGCAGGGGACTGTAAAGTACATTGGACCAAAGGACTCCAAGACACCTGGGAAATATTTTGGCATTCAGTTAGATGTGAGTATCGAATCTAAGCAATGGTTTTCCTGCCAGAGCTTTAATGATTTATTTGAATGATTTCTGTACACGGTTGAGAGACGTATGTTGTGTTCTTGAGACCTATCCACAGCTTGAATAAACAGACTACATACATGTTGATATGAAATGTTTATTGAAATTATTTTGTGTTGTTAGTGAAATAAGATGATGTAACTTTAGTTCTGAAACCAACTGCTTTGCTAAAAGTTACAGCTTTTGCATATCTAGTGCTTTGTAATTTTCATCTGGAAGGTTATTCAGAAGTTGAACCTTTTTAAAGTTGCTTTGTAAGTTCTTTAAAATTCTTTTGTATTCTGCGCCTCGGAACAGGTGTAGTATTAGTGCTGTATTATTGTTATTGTTCCCTGTAAGAGCAGCCATTGTCGCTTATTTAGCATGATGTAGAGTACTAGTATACAATTGAAAACACAGCTTTTAAATATTGTATGATTGTGCAAATGTTTGTCATAAACTGAGTGTCTCTCTTTAGTACAGAAGAGAGTGAGTTATAGAGTAACTGTGGTTGGGAAGTAATAAGATGGAGCAAAGTTATTGTGACTTATCTTGCAAAGGTTACAGTATTCCTCTTTGAGTGATAAAGCCTGTAAAGAGCACATGTTTACTTGTTTAATGTTGAAGTTTCTCCATGAAGGACAATATTGTTTATTTAATGAAATATAAAGTAGTTATGCATTGTTAATATTCTACTTCTGGATATTCCTTTAGTGTAGCTTGGATGATTCTGTGGGTGTAAATTACTGCTGGTGCAAAGGAGAAAAGGGTGTCCTGGTTGCAGTAAACAAGATTCAGCCACCTCAGATAAAAAAGCATGATTCAAAGCCAAAGACCAGGAGGGACCAGAAACCTTGTGAAGAGTACACAATGAATGACGATACAGATGTAGGAGTGAAAAATGCTGTTAAGCTACCATACGTTATGGCTGATGACGATGTCTTGGTGAATGCAGTGCTTACCAGTTGCACTTCACGTAAAAAATGGGTAAAAGGAAAAGTAGTCTTTATGAAGGGCAACCATTTTGCAGTCAATGTGGTAAGTAATTGCTCAACAAAGAAACTACCTTTACACCTGCTACAGTTCTATCCTTTCAACCTTATTTATCTCCTTAGATTCATTCAAGGAATAAATTATGAGTTGAAGTGCTAACAAAGTTAAAATGAAACAAATATAAATAAATAACAGAAAGCTTTTAGGCAAAGGCAAAGAGAAAAGAAATGTATATCTTGATATATCTTGATATATCTTGATATATCTTGATATATCTTGATATATCTTGATATAGGGATCACAACCAACGAAGGGTTGGATAGTTCAGTTGTTAGAGCACTGGTCTTGATATCAAGAGGGCACTGGTACAACTCCCATGGTAATTTCTTTGCTCTTTTATTTTGCTATGTTACTTCCACCTCAAATGCATTCTGGGACACATTCTCTGGGCTTGAATTTGTGGGGCCTAATATTTTTGGGACCATTTGGGCCCACATTTGGTTTACATTGCAACAACTGCACCTGTCAATTTGTAGGCAAACTTGGAATACAGTTGTTGGTAAATAGCTGGTAGATGAGGGTATAAATATTATGATATGGGGTGTTGACATACAACACTTTAATATTCCACTAAGCAAGGAACCATAGTGCCCATTGGGCTCTTATGCAGATACATTATAGACTGCTGAAAGTTCTTTTATGTATTGTTGTGGCTGTGTACAAATTAAAGCTGCAGAGAAAAAAGACATTGAAATCACTTTAGTAAAGCCCCATTGAAAAATTGGTGCATAAAGACTGCAATTTAAATTACAATTGATTTCATAAATATTGGGGTTGTTGAGTTAAACAATGAGAAGTATTACTTTGAGAAACAGAGCAGCTCTTTGTAATGTAGTGCACTGACCTTCCTTGAAGAACATGAAGCTTCTGCAGTAGAGTAGCTTTATTCCCCAGCAGAATAACAGGTAAAGTAATATTAAACTAAGAAGTGACCCCTCTTCCTTTTTTGTTACAATTGAAGCAAAGACAATTAAGCCTTGGCAATCCATTGTCCATCTAGAAAACCTAAGCTCCATGAGATGAACTTTCTGTATGGAACCGTCAGCTCTCACTGTACTGACCCTGCAAAGGGGCATATGAAATATGAATTCAATCTGGAACATGCCTACTTGCACCAGCCAATGTACCTTGAGGACCAGAGGGGCATTTTGTGTACCTCTGTGTACTTCAGCATCTACCTAGTCCTAAGGTAGACAAAGAACCAAGCAGAGAACAATTTTTAAACCATCATGAAACTTCTTAGTAGTCATTAGGAATGGTCACAAATAAGTCACATCTGGTCTGTGGCCAATGTATCTAGTTCTTAGATGTGGGTATCAACTCACAAAAATGGCCTAAGTCCCTTGATGAAATGAATCTTCACAGTGTTGATGGTGGTAAGAAAGGTTTTCGAAGGATCAAGTTGTCATTGAGCGGCGTGGATCAGCTGAGCTCCCTGCCTAATGGCCATTTTAGTCTTTGTACAAACAGGTACTTGTATGGGCAATATCTAAGCCTATGTCTCGTAGACAATAAATGGACCATTACTTTCATTGGTGGTTAGCATAGCTGGACTCACCATGAAATTCACCACATCTTGACTCCTAACATCAGTGACCAAATAACTTTATTTTCTTTGCGATACCATTGGCAAAACCAGGCAAAGTTAAAACGAGGAGAATTTTCACCACATCAATCTGTTAGAGCTACAGGTTTTCAGGAATGAGAAAGCCAATTCATGGGGGGGGGGGGGGGGCAGTGATTGACAACACAACTGCGGTGTTGTTTATCAACAGGCAAGGGGGCTGTATTCGAGGATCCTCAGCTTATGCACATGATGTTTAGGATTGCATGATGTTTGCCAGTGTCTCAATGGAGGATATAATGACGACAGAAGCATTGAAAGATCCTACGACTCCTGTTACATGTTTTCTGAAAGGCTGAGGGCCGCTTCTGAGGTGACTTTTGTTTAATATGATGCTAGGCTGAATGAGTACTGTAGGTACCATCCTTTGGACTACAATGTCACAAAGTGCAGGAGTATGGAGATTGGAAAGAGAGCAGTGAAGTAAATATCCCCAACACTCACCTGCTTTAGACATTTTTACGTGACACCTCCATTCCTGATATCACTGCATGTGATTGGGACACAAGGGACTATAGACAGTGTTTGGTCATGCTACAATTGGTAATGCTAGTTGACAACTCATCTTACAGTGAATCTTTCTTTGTTTGACCACACAGCAGGAACTTAACTACACATCAAAGCAAAAAATTATATAAGAACATTAGCATTTGCATAGGGAAGACTTTTAACCAATACAAACTGAAAACTTTGTAAGCTCTCAAGCTCAAAATGGAAAGCTGCAATTTATAGGAATTAACTTATTGAGTACACAAGAAGCTTTTTGGTTATGCTGTGGTGAAAAGTCATTTGAGGTAGTTAGTGGTAAAAATGGAAAGTAACATAATTTACCCTAAAGAATTAGTGCAACTTGTAGTTAGATGATTGTTGTCACATAATGTGTACTTTTACCTTCATTAGGTAAAACAAGTTCTGACAGATATAATACCTTCCTCCACAAAGTTGCATGGGTCACAATGGTTTTCTTGTCAACCTATGTTGAGGAGGAGTTGGGAATGCTGTATTCTTTGGCAATTTCATATTTTGCATCAGCAGGAAAGCTGTTACACTTCACATTGGGGTTACTTGAAAAATTGGTCATATTGGTCACCATTTCTGAAACCTACTGCAAGTCCCAGTTATATATTTCAGGAGAAACATTCATCACTCACAACAGCTGGAAGCCTGGCAGCATTCAGTCTTAAGTGCCAAAATGAAATCAAGAGAAACATTATGACAGACTTAACACTTTCCTCTAAAATGACCCTCACATCATTGTTTTAACTGTGAGCACCATTTCTTTGATGGATGGTTTTTCTATGTCACTAACTGTCACAGAATTTGAACTCTTTTAAGTGGATGAAAGAATTTTCCCACTTCCAGTAATGACTGTTATCTGTCATCTTTCAGTAGGGTTATACCTTTGCAATGGTCAAGAGTAATCTGGAATTCTTTTCTGATGTTCTGGCACTTGACTTTAGGACACATTTTCTCTAGTTGCTCCATCAATCATATATAAACCTGTAAGGTAATTTGCTAATCTTGTTTCTGATCCACCCCTTCCTTTCCTGGCAGCCTTTGAGCTTTCAGCATGGTAAAATATAGGAGAAAGTGGGCTATGCCAGTATGTAGGAATAGAGGGTGCAGTGCTAACATGTTTCCAGTGTGGTAGCTTAGGCAGATAGGAAAGTGCTAATTGTAGAATGGAGACAGGTAAGTAAAATCCCCCAAGATGTTAGGTTTGGTTCTCTTTTAATAAAACATCATAAAAGGAGAACTAAACCCAGCCATCATCATTTGCCCATGTAATAGAGATTCTTTGATTAGCTAGAAAACAAAACCATGTTTCTTTTATTACAAGATATTGCAGATTCAATGTTTCTGCACAAAGAAGATAGAACAAAGATAGATATCTTCCAATTGAGAGAAATTTTCCTTAGATACTTGTTTAAGTTTTTCATCACAAAGGCCTCCGTGATGGTTGGGTTTACTGATCATTTAAGAGCAGAATCGCACATTCAAAACGACTGTCCATTGACTCTGCAGCTAAATAATGGAGATAAACCTGTTTGTTGGAGGGTATATCCTTTTTGGTTTTGATGATAATCGTAAACCTTTGCATTCATGATGGCATGTGTGTGTGTGTGTATATATATATGTGAGTGCATTTGTGACGCCTGGGCCCGCCAGCTTGTAACAGGATATCTCAAGAAGGGAAGGACAGACCAATTTCATTTTTGATGTGTAGAAGTACCACATTAAGTGCAAGAAGGTTATTGTTTTTGGTGGAGGTCAAAGGTAATTTAGGGTCACCAGGGGTCAAATTGTGAAAACCTTGTAACAGGATATCTCAAGATGGGCAGCATGGGCAGACTTTCATATTTAGTGTGTAGAAGTACCACATTCAGTACAAAAAGTCTATATTGTTGTTGGTGGAGGGCATGGTCCTTTGAGGTCACCAGGGGTCAAATCGTGAAAACCTTGTAATCACGATATCTCAATACTGGAAGCTTGAACCGACCTCTTATTTAGTGTGTAGAAGTACCACATTGATTTAAAGAAGCCTATTGCTTTTGGTGAAGGTCAAAGGTTATGGGGGTCATTAGAGCTCAAATCATGAAACCCTTGTAAACATGTACACCCTCACTATACATTATATCAGATTCATGAAGAAAACTGCTCATGTTACATCATCGAAACCACAATGCATTTTTGCATTCTGGTTATTGTCGTAACACTAACACATGGCTGAAAAGCACTTTTGAATGCAACTTTTTGTTTGTTACTATCATATTTTAACTTGTACAGCAAAATGTGTTCATCAAGAAAATATACTGAGAAATGGCTCTGCAGGAGCAAAAAGGGAGGATCGGGTGTTTAGTGAAATGTTCAACATTAGCTTTTCAAACTATTTAAGCAACCCGCTGATCACACACTTTGGATTTTTCTGATCTTCTGTATTGGTCTAAAAATCACATTTTTACATTCATAACCCTGAACTGGACGACAACCAGATCGTATTCACATATGCTTGTAAGTCACTCCTTTCATTTCAAAATATGGAACATTGCCATGGGTCAAAGTTTGACACAATTCTTCTGGTGACCATTTCTTCACAGTACACTGCACTGTATGTATGAGCTATTCTAGTTATGGCTACAGTTTGACGAAGTTAGGCAAAGACTAAATTGCTTTTAAAAATTAATATAATATCAGTTGCAGCACAAATTCCAAGATGGGGGGGGGGAGAGGGGGAGGGACAGCAAGTGAGGGAAGGCAAGCAGTTAGGGGGAAAAGCTTGAAAGTGGTCCAATGGACCTGTACAAAGTGTACATCACAGGAAAATTTAGGGGCTAGTGGAGTTTAGTATAATTTTTTGCCTGATAAATACCCAAATAAAAGATATTTATACATACTGTATGGGAGAGTTTTTCAGTTTTGTTTTACCACAGTCCATTTGGGAGGGTGAAAGCATCATGATTGTGAACAAATATCTCCCATGCCCATTCCCCTTAGTGATTCCACTGGTTGCTGTGTTGCAACAAAGTCATCATTCTTCTGCTAAGCGATAATAATTGTAGTCAAGATAGTGACAAGGGTATTTTACCGGTAGTATCAAGTTTCAGTAAGCCGCCATGATCCCATTGAACTGACAACTTAGACAAAATTTTCAACATTTAATCACACAGTACAAATATGACAATATGCAAAAGTGGTCAAGGCTCCTAACAAGTGTAATCTTGAAATTCTCACAATTCCCTGTCCCCAATAACATGTAAAATCGACCAGTTTGATTGGCAGTACTACAGTAGTACAGACTACGGGACTAATAGAAGAAGGCTACTACAGGTTTGACAATGTAGTACAAACTGGGAGCTGTTTCTGAGCTGGGAGCTATTGTGTAGTAAATTATCAATCCTGATTATGTCAGAACTTTGTCCCATTAGGAAGAGTTCACAAGAATGAAAACTTCAGACAATAACAGCGCATTTGTCTAACCACAATGCTAATTGGACACATGCATTTGGCAGGTTTACTGACCTTTTAATTCATAACCGTACATTTAATAAACCGTATACTGGACTTCATGTGTATTGCACCATTACTCCCTCCCTCTCTGATCTACTATCACTGTTAACATTCAGTGATCTTTTGTTTCAGGATTGTGCAGAAGGACAAGTACTCACACCATGGAAAGGTTGGTTGAATGGCAAGACAGTGTTCACAAACTGCACCAAGCAGACAGCATGGGTTGAAAGATATGATGTACAAATCTTACATGAAAAACCTCTCCACCATGAAAATTCCTCTTCATCTACTTGGCCATCAAACAAGAAGCAGAGTGGAGGTACTTCTTCTGAGACTTCTCTCACCAACCAACCTTTAAGCACAGGTAAGAAAGATACAACACTCCAGTTACTATGTGGTAAAAATGCAATAATTAATGAAGGAAATGTTCACCTCTGAAAAAAATCATACACATACCCTCATGCAAACATTGTATGTTTTGCCTTCTTACTTTTGTAGCTGCACTGTAGCGACATAAATAAATCAAGGTAATTACAAATTGCTTAAACTATGCAGAATTATGGCACATTGCTTTAAGTACATTTCCAAAAAGTTTGGAAATCATGAAAGTTTGTATGCATTGTTTACAAATAGATATGTCAAACAGCACTTCATTGCAAAGTTGACCTTATTGAAAAAAATCCACAACTGTTTTATGTTTAACTGCTGCTATCCATTGATGTCTCTGCCTGACTAACTTGTACAAGGTGTCAGCACTGCTCTGGAGTTGCTCCCATGACAAAGTAATTGTACTTAGCCAACATGACAAATGCTCTTCAAGACCAAGGTGGCTCATACTTAGAATGGCAATAGCACAGAATATTTAAGAAAGGGACACTGGATATTTCTCTGACAAAACCAGCTTCACAAGTTGTTTGCAATAGTTACTGATGGTATGTGATTGAAAGTTCATCACGAATTAATCAATCCAATCAAACAACTTGATGCACACTTGCTGAGTTTCTGTCTGAGAATTTGGCTTCTGCTGACCAGAAACAACCACAGACCAAATTGATTTTACTCACTGGTACAGGATGGATAGGCAAGGGGAATATTTGCTTACTAACAGACCTGTCAAAGTTGAATGAAGTGAAAAGTGTATTTTTGCTATGAATACAAGGATAAGTGTTGAATAGTCATGCAACCTTCACAAGTATTATACAAATGCAAAGTTTGAAATGGTGACTGAAGGCAGAACTTAAGATAAAAAGGACATACTGTTATCTACAGTGGGGAGTTCATGAATGAAGGGGGTGGATTTTAAACGTCCTTTTACATAGCCCATAAAACATTCTTCATGAATGTGGTGTTTGGGATGAGAGATATTAATTTTGCACATATTTCATTAACAACAATTCCATATTTTATCAAGCCAATTCAAGTGGTTTTATGTGCTTTGTATGAATCCAAATATTATTGTTTTATTTTCTATTGTTATAGGAAGTAGTGATTGGAAGCCCTATCCACGTATTGCTCAAAAGGTAGACTCAGAGACAAAACATCAGTTAGCAGATGATTGTCAGTATGAAAAGGAGGAAGAATTTAAGGTATGGCATAAGAAAGGCAAAAAACCAAATCAGCATAGACCAGAATCAGAAGAGATGCCTTCCATGCCATCAGGGTCTGATCACAGAATACCCTCAGGAACTAACATCGCTGAGGAAGAGAGGTGTACTAGTGATACAAAAACATCGTGGACCAGCAGATTTACCAACTTAATGTCAAGAGCAAGTAAGTATTACTAACGCCTGATATGACTTTAGCATAGATGCTTAGCTATTCATATAGTTTATGATTGTCATGCAACAGTATTGTTAAGGTAGCATTTGTTTATGTATGCCCTATTAAACTACTAATCAATATTTTAAAATAATGCAATCTTTCAGATCTTTTACAAGGTTTACTCTGGTACAAACCACTACATGGAGAGCTGATTTTTGGGCTATTCCTGACATCCTTTATCTGTTTACCTCAATAGCTACGATCTTTTGACAGATTAGATGAGGGTCTTGAGCTATTTTATCTTCATTGATGAAAATTCTGTCAAATGTTTTCAAAATTCTTTTGTGTTTTGATTATTTGCATGATTGGGAATGAGGGATGAGGGATTGAAAAAAATCTGCATATCAAAGGTCCAATTTAGATAACTAAACATTTCTCTATGAATCCATTTAAAAGGTAACTATCCCAGAGATGTCAATGAATGCATTTTAAAAGGTTTAATGGTATTAGTATATGATATGTTGATGCTTACAAACTGTCTGTTGCATACTTCTGAAGGATATTGTATCCCCTTTCATGTTTTTAAAAAAATATTTTGGTAAAATTTCTAAAAGCTGTAAAACAACAGTCTTGATACTAGAACTAGTTATTCAAAACTAAAACATTGTCAGCTAGCCTTTTTTTTCTTTTTTTTTTGAAACTCCATTTTTAGACTTCAGAAGATCAATGTAGATTGACAAATGTTTCCAAATTAATAAGTCCTGTGGATGGTAGTAATTCGTCTTGGTTTATTATGAATGAATTGTCTATTATTTTTAACATACTTTATTGGTACTGCTGTGTTGATAAATACTCAGATTAGATTAGAGACAAGAAGTTAAAAGTCTATTGAAGTGTTCATGAAGTTTTTATGCTTTTGTTGAGTTGTGTATCAGAACTTAGCAACAATAGAAACAAATTTTGCTTCCATATATAAATATTTGTTTGTATTTAATCTAAAGCTCACAGCAGTTCCACATTGGTTTTTGCATAATGTAACCTTCCACATGTTTATGAAGTTCTTAAACTTGTGCACTCCATGAGTCTGTATAGCCAGATAAATAAAACTAGCAAAATACCTTTGGGGATAGCTTGAGTGAAGCCTGAATCTACATACAAGTGCTTGTAGGCCATGGTCTAATACTTCATGAGAAGTTTGCTTTAAGTCATGCAAATGGTAGCTGTGAGTCTTTTCTTGTTTGTCCTATGAAGTAACTGCATGCATATATTATTTATTCATTCCTAGAACCACCACCGTATCCATTTTCTCTGTACGAAGTTAAAGCTATAGCTGGTGATAGAAAACTCTGTGATGGATTGATCACTGAACTGGAGTTGACGGATAAATGGAGAGCAAGCACAAGAAAGGAGCAGAAGGACTTCTTCAGGTTAGAATCTGTGCTTCAGAGTTGGTGGAAAGATATACATGAAGGGCATCAAGCTCGTCTGCAGAACTTTCTCATTCTTCTTGGACAGTGTGGAAGAGAAGATATAAGGGATCACATTGAGAATGGTAAACTATTAACTTAGAATATTCTGATATTTCTAATCGCTTCTCCTGCTGGCTGGCTGGCCAGGATGAAATACATGAAATCACTATGCGTTCGAAGTTTACAATGTGTCCTTCTGACCCTATACCTTCTAGCTTCTTTAAACAACACATGGAGACCCTTCTGCCGGCTTTAGTCCATATGGTCAATCTGTCTCTACAGTCAGGTTTGGAAAAGGGCTCATGTTACACCATTGCTGCAAAAAAACATCTTTAGACACAATCCTTGGAAATTATCGTCCAGTTAGCAACCTTTGTCTAGTGTCAAAATTCACTGAAAGAGCAATGGTAGATCAGTGATCATCCCTCATGAATATGCATGCCTTACTCCCGCTTTATCAGAATGCATATAGACCATTTCACAGTAAAGAGACGGCATTGGTGAAGCTAACAAATGATATTCTTCTAACTATGGATCGTAAGCATTCTACACTGTTAGTAGCTGTTGATTTATCTGCAACTTTAGAGATTGTCGAAAACAGAATACAATAAATGAATCTGCTAAAAAACAAATTTGGTGCAACTGCCATGGTTTTTAATTGGCTAAAATCATACCTTTATCCTAGAGATTGTGTTATCTCAGTTAACTCTGCTGTTTCAAAGCCTATTGATTTGACATTTTCAGCCCCACAGGGATCTGTAGCAGTTCCAGTTCTATTTAATTGTTATGCCAGCACGTTGGCGGAGTCGACGGCAGGTTGATATCATTGGCTTTGCCGATGATCACTCATTTTACACTGATTTTATATATGGCAACACTGCAGAAGAGCAGCATGCTGTCTCTGTTCTACAACACACATTATCCAGTGTGAAAACCTGGATGACTGAAAATGGTACATATGAATGACAACAAAACAAAGGTCATTGTGTTGCATTCACAGTTCTATAGCAACAAGACTGAGGCAAGTTCTATTTTAGTGGGTGATACTAACGTTGACTTTGTTGACTCTGTTAAACTATTGGGGGTTCAGCTTGACACTTAAACTAAGAAATACAGAATTGCTAGTGGCCACCTTAACAAAATCAGACAGGTTCGTAAGTTCCTTGATTGTGAAAGTTGTAAATCTGTGGTTTTGGTTCTTGTAATCTCATCTTGACTATTGTAATGCTTTACTGATCGGTTTACTTGCCTCTACCCTGCTTCCCTTACAGTCTATACAAAATCAAGCTGCAAAATTGATTCTGTGCAGAAGAAAATATGACAGTGCCAGGGACTGTCTTTTCACTTTACATTGGCTCCCCATTGAGCAACGCATCACATTCAAGGTTCTTTGTTTCAATTATAAATGTATTAATAAACAGGCCCCGGATTATTTGTGTAAGATGTTAACAAGGTGTGTTTCGTCATACTGCATAAGAAGCAGATCTGCTTCTACTTTAAATGTTCGCGCCACCTGCACAAAACTATATTAGTAGGTCGCCCGGGTACATGTTCATTATGCAATCAACCTAAAACCCAACTCAATCTATAGAATAAAAGCATACATAAGCCTAATGTTACTTACATATTTAGGCTGTGCAGGCGGTCATCACTTATATGGTAAACTGTAAACAACCCATGACCTAATTCATATTACAAGACTGCATGTTTATATTTACTACTTACATGTTATTGTTACTTTGTAATCAACACATGCAATGTTTCCCCCCCCCCCCAATGATGGTTTTGATTGGTCTATGAAAATGTTTTGCAACTCCCAAATGTGTAACCCTACGGTCATTCTAGCCTATCTGTGCACTTTCTTACAAGAATCTTACCGCACTTATATAGCACCGGCGATATCATACTTCTACTAGTCCAATCAAAAATGTTCTTTCATTGCTGTGCAGTAAGGCTAGCGCTCCAGGAGGTCCGGCTATTTGTGGATTAGTTGGAAAGTCTGTAGAAACTACATCAGTCAACCCTTGTCGTTAAATGGTGATGTCCAATGTGTAATGATGGACCAATCAGATGCTACTTGATTCTTTCAAGTATGGAAACACGGTCCACTAAATTTGACACAGGGTGGTCAACTTAGTTGTGCAAGCTAGAGTACAAAGAGCAAGTTTTGTTGCATTGAAATTGTGAAAATATGCAATGTGGAGACATTACTTAGCTACACAGTGCAGTGTACACATGTACTAGTAAACAAACGTAGTTCAAAACTTCCTTGGTTGGGAATAGTAACAAATTTTCAACAAATTTTAAACTTAAACAAATCAAGATAAAAGGAAATATCACCAACTGATGAAATTCGGAAAAATACACATGCATTTTTCCTCCCATTCATTCATGGGAATAAAAATATAACTGAAAATGGAGTACAATGTAAGTGGTTTCCACATATTCCCGGACCGGGTAGTAAAGACTTGGACCAGGTAATAATTGTTTGGGTCGGTTGCCTGGTACCTGTTCCCATCACTACAATCTCTTACACAAGTTGGGAAATCAAGCTCATTCTATTAGCATGTTTAAGCACAAAAATTTGTTGTTTCATGCATGAAACATTTTGTTAAATAAAGTAAGTTAAAGGGTGTGAAGACTCGCGCAAAAAGAAACGTCTAATGCCGGTAATCTGACCTAGTTTCGAATGAGGTGTAACAGAAGTGTTAGACACCACCATCGATCCCAGAAAATATGCAAACAGCTTGCTACCTTCGGTAATTAGACACTGGTGTACAGTCAGTACATACAGCTGTGGTTACCCACAGCACAGTGTACAAACGATAAAGTGATGGACATCTCAGGTCCAGCTAAAGGTAACAAGGTATCACGTTTCATAACTGTCTGCATTTTGTTGTGACAAGCAAAAAACTTCACTTGCAAGCAACGGAAAGTTAACTTTTTCAGAGCGTGGCACATGGCTTGGGGCGAGTCTTCAATGCCTTTAACAGATTGTAAAAAGAAATTAAAGAGTAAAACATGGGAAGATTTTGGGTTACTTGCCTAAGGCAGGCAAGTTTTGCCTTAAAGTTGGCTTGCGTGCCTGCGTGTGTGCGTGTGTGTGAATCAAGTTTGTAACCATGATAACTCAAAATGTACATGATGACAGAACGTGACATTTGGTATCTGGATTTGTGTTAGTGAGTGCAAGAAGATTATTGTAATTGGTGGAGATCAAAGGTCATTTGAGGTCAATAGACTTCAAAGTCCAAACACCTTGTGAACAAGATAAATCAAGAAGGACAACTTGGTTGAAGTTCATATCTAGTATGTAGATCTCCTTGATAAGTGCAAAAAGCCTATTGAAATTGATGGAGGTCAAAGGTCATTTGAGGTCAACATAAGAGAATGTCATTAAATTTCTTGTAAACATGTTTACTCCAAAGCCAACATTGGATGAATGTTATACTTGATATGTGAATACACCTGAATGCTTACAAAAACACTATTTTCTTTTTGTCGTGGTCAAAGATTGTTTGGCTTCTGCAGTAGTCAAAGTCTGAAAACCTTGCAAACACGATTAAAACACAGTGCATACCTTACAAATACCTGTTGGTTTTCCAAAGATCATTTAGTTCATACTTGACATGTGTATCCATCTCAATAAGAACAAAGACCATATTATGTTATTCAGGGTTCAAAGGTTATCTTAGGTCAATTTTTAATTTCTTTCATACACAAAAAGTTCAATATTACTTGAATGAGCTTCATACTTGCTATGGGAGTCACCTTAATGAGTATAAGTATCCTGTTGATATTTTGGCAGAACTCTTAGTAATTAAAAACAGTTTCGTCTATGATTTGGTTGCCAACTCTTGTCACTCGTACCAAATCAACCAAGGTTTATTCAAACCTATCTTATCATTACAATTGATTTAACTCTTTACCATGTGAACATTAGTTAGGAAGTAAAATAAGCACTACATTTCCTTGTAAACATCCAGGCGCGTAGCCAGGAATTTGCAAAGCGAGGGGCGAAAAAGTAGGCAAACTATCAGAGTTGTAGATTCGGCATTGCAAACTATCTAAGCGTAGCGCCACCATGGTTGGCGCGAAGCGCACAAGAAAATTTTGGCTGAAAATGCCTCCCAGATCGCTGGAAATGGCACTTCCCAGGCCTTGTAAGTTGCATCTTAGCATTTTCTCCTTTGAAATTACTAGCGATATCATAAAAACATCAAAAAAAAAATATGGTCAAGGGGGGGGCGGCTGCCCCCTTTGCCCCCCCCCCCCTTGGCTACGCGCCTGTAAAAATATGATGCATACACGCTGCTTCATGTAGTCATTTTCAATTTAAGCACATTGAAATTATAAAACTTGTAGTCTTTTGCTTTGTTATTTGAAACAAAACTTGACTCTGCATTGTTCCGAAGTTTTAAGACTTTTGTTAATTAATATTACTTTGTCACTATTTCAATTTTTGTACACTGAGGAAAAACAAATAAATGAAATGAAATATTGAAACTTTACCACATTCTATGCTCAGAGCTGTGGTAACTAAGTAGTCAAGTGTGTATTGTTGATATAAGTTTAACAAATGAAAATAATTCCTACAATTTATAATTTTATATCAAAACATGAAGTGAATCATATTTCTATTTGGACAGTACTTTGATTCAAATGGTACAAGACTTGATAAGGTCTCATCTGCTGTGCATGGAGATTCCAGACCATTGAGATGTAAAGCAAGGCTGGATGACTGCTCTAGAAGCAGAGGAATTAAATCACAATGCTAAATGTAGACACACTTTTGTTCTCAGCAGTGTCACACAGTACTTGCTCTTGTTATAAATTAATTTAGGAAAATATAAGGGATATTCAACTAGCATATAGAGTCATAGGGAAATCAATATATGTGTACTGAAACACAGCAGTAATATTCCCTCATAATTCAGTTGAAGAGGTCTTTCATCTACAGACCAATTTCATACGGCATGTACCCACAGGCTTGGTTATGACCAGCCAAAGATTTCAATATTTCCACCACTGTGGTACTTGTCAAGCCTAGTTAAGTTTGTTTTAACCAAAATGGGGTTATATGTTGACCCAATGTAAGGGTTAGTAATTGAAGAATTCCCAGATATGAATTAATTTACAAAAGCTAAGTTTAACATCTTAGAGAAACTTTTCTCTCCCTTTGCAGTTCCTGACCGTGGTTGCTTTGATGAGACTGTTCTGAATACTGTGATACTTTCAGCAACAAACAGCTGGAAACTGTTTGCTGCTGAGCTTGGTGTAGAGAGGCATGAACTAGCTGGAAAGCTAACACAAGATATGAATCCCTACGACTGTCTTAGGACTGTCTTTGAAGTTTGGTACACACATGAGAAAGGATGCAACAAGGTGGGTCAACTTCTAAAAGCCTGTCGTGCCATTGGTCGTGACACTCTTGCTGATGAAATTGAACAGGGTATGTTTCAAACAATCTCTCTGACAATATCTCTGTCCTGCAAATCAGTTTCAATGTAGTTATAATCAAGATCTGCAGTTGAAGGTCAAATTATGCAAAACATTTGCTTTTTGTCATGACTCCAAGGGGATGCATTGACCAATACTCACATGTACAGTACCGCCCAGATTAAATCGGCCGTGGCATCGTGTATCGTGACAAAATATGAGGAGTCTATCGTGATATCGTTTCCATTACGCCTATAGCAAGTACCTAACGTGATATCGTGCGTCGCATCGTGGTCGTAATATCGTGATAGTGTGTTTATCATTTCACTGGCACTTTATACTATCGTAATGTTATCGTTATAGCGTGAATCACGTTGCAGAACGATCGATCGTTTCATCGTGATTTGAAAGAATTGGGGTAGGCTTCTTAGATGAAATCATCAATTCAACGCAATGTGCAATAGATTTATTGCAAATTCTGATCAAAAAGTTCGGTGTGTCACCAAAATTAAGTGTCAATCGACATACAAGTTTCATAATCGCAAAACTAGTACGATAGGCCTAATGAACACACTGTAGGCCTACTCATCCAAACTCCTTCATACAAACCCCTTCTTTTAAAAAAACAGCGTCGCAAAATATTTTCTATTCGAGCAAAACATTCGTTCTGAACTTCTTGTATGCAAGAATATCAGCCTAGGCTTTAATTGCACTAGCAAATCGTCCCAAAATGTTACGATAGGGTTAATATGCATTGTAACGCTGAATATAGGCCTACAGTAGCTTTTTCACCGTCCGGGATGCATAGGGTGGCATACTTTAGTATGTATGTTTTAACATTGTTTTCACGATCGAATTTTGCAAGATTTTCAAGAAAATTGTTTGCTTGAAGAATGTTTTTCCGCACCATATGATATGCTCAAATAAGCAGTTTCTCTTGCATAGCATCAGTAATCGATATGATCCTGATGGCAACCCGTATTGACACACACATTAAAAATTATACAAAATAGGTCATAACTTCTGTTAGAAGCTTTTTTTTATTTAAATGTCATTAAGTCATTTAATTGCTTTTGGCCGGACAGTTTTGTATGGTAGCAACCTTATTTTCTGAAAATACTAGATACGGTCAAGTTGATCACAAACCTCGTAGAATTTTCAAACCAGTCCAGACATGTTTGGTTTCACCAAATCCTCCATACCATGCAACAAAAGTATATATTTTGAATATTTATGTGGTAATACTTGAATTTTTCATTTTGTTCAAACATGTGTTTAAGCATCATGTAACGTAGTTAAATACACATTCGCCCAAAATGCAATGATAAGGGGTACACCCCAGTATATTTTAATGGTTCCGGCGTCTCTACGTTCCGACAATTGTTTTTGACTCTGAAGTTCTTTTGACCAATATTTTTGACCAACATGTTTTCGGACCAAATTTATTTAGGACCCAGATTTTTTTGGACCAAAATATTTTGATGACAAATTTTTTTTACTCTAAAATTTTTTATGACCAATTTTTTTTCGGACAAGCACTTTTTGGGTCATAAAAAACTTTGGGCCCTTTTATTTATTTTTTCGTAAAAAAAAATCGGAGCGTCCAAAAAAAATGAGTCTCCCCAAACAAATCAGGTCAGAAAAATTGTGGGTCCAAAAAGTTGATTCCACAAAAAAAAATTGGGTCCAAATAAAATTGAGTCCCCCCCAAAAAAATAAGCCGAAAAAAATTTGGGTCCAAAAAAAATGAGTCCCCCCAAAAAAAATTGGGTCCGAAAAAAATTGAGTCCCCCCTAATAAATAGTTAGTGAGACAAAATTTGGGTCTAACAAAATTGATACCACAAAGAAAATTTGGGTCCAAAAAGATTGAGTCCCCCCCAAAAAAAAAATTAAGCCAGACAAAATTTGGGTCCAAAAAAAAATGAGTCCCCCAAAAAATTGGGTCTGAAAAAATTGAATCCCCCAAAAAAATTAGTCAGACAGAATTTGGGTCTAACAAAATTGACCCCCCCCCCCAGAAAAAAAATGGGTTCAAAAAATTAACGTCCAAAAAAATTGTCGGAACTTAAAGAGACGTCGGAACATAGAGACGTCGGAACAAAGAGACGTCGGAACATAGGGTATGTCACCCTTCTTAATACATTGAGAAATTACCAGTCAAAAATATTTTCTGAAGAAAAACCTTACGATATTTTTCACAAATATTGATGCTTAGATAAGTGCTTCCTCACAATCAACGAGCCGCCCCGGAATTCACTCCGCTTACGCAAAACTTCTATA
>KN890380.1:7813-18442 GCA_000934455.1 Apostichopus parvimensis
ACATACATACATACATACATACATACATACATACATACATACATACATACATACATACATACATACATACATACATACATGACCTTACAAAGTGGCAAGTTTTACAGACTAGGGTTTTACAGAATAGGAAACATATAATACATCAAAATAAATAAATATAAACAAACAAACAAACAGGAAATTAAATCATTAAGAAATTTTCCAGCAAATTGCAACAGTAAAAATCAATTTTAAAATCACGAATAATTGACAGACTTACCATCACTTCGACTGATCCACTCTTAAGACTGCTGCCTCCCTCTGATCTGTCAGTCATGATCGTAAATTGTCTGTTTTTATCCTAAAAATGATAGAATAAAGGATACTTCTTCTTATCTTCCCTTAAGAAAATACAATTTTTGATAGAGTCTTTGCAGTCCATTCCCCAAAACAATGTCTTTCAATAACTTGACAACTTTTTGTAATTTAATAACTTGGCATAAAATACACAAAGCCAATCATAATGATATAAAATATGAAATGATGCGATCATTAATAGAGCTTTAACTTTTCTGTAAATCAGCGGTTCTCATTCCAGGGCTAGCACTCACCCCCTTGGGGTGCGAGACAGGACTCCAGTGGGTACCAAGCATTAAAGAATAAATTTGACCCCTTGCCTGATACACAAAGACTTTATCAACAGCTGGTAAAGGGAATTGCTTGTTTTCCTATTGCTAAAGGGTGCAAGTAGAGGAAGGTGTTAATAAGCACTGGTTTCATGAGGGTCAAGCCTGCCTATAGAAAAATAGTCCTCCCCAAAGTCACTTGAACATTAACTATTTGTTACTTGATAGTATAAACTACACCAAGAGCTGCCATTAGGATTCATCCTTGAGCACACCTAATTAATTGACCAGCCACCGTATGATTGTAAAAGCAAGTGCTCTAATGGCTGGCACTACTTCCCTGTGTAGAGACAAATTTGGCTTGACCACTGTAATAGTACACTGTGTGTTTAATCATGAATTTGTGCAGAGGAGCGTTCAGTATGGCTGGTAGTACAAACTCGGGTAGATATTCAATCACCCCTGTTTATGGCCAAAAAGGGTCTCGGGTGGTATTTGCTACAGGTAGGGAAGATCTTAATATGTGAATTAAAATGGTAATTACGTTGATGAAGATTCTGCTATTTATTGGATAATAGTTTCCAGCTACTGGTTCTAAATCGACATACGGGTAATCTTCTCTGTGGTTTTTCCTGAAAGAAGGAAAGGGGAAAAAAGTAAGAATTGAAATCCTTTCCATAACAGTTGGTTGAGATATATCTGGTAAATTTCTTCCCCAAAATTTCACACTTAAATGTCATTGTTAATGAACGCTCAATTGGCACATACTAGATGACTTCCGTTTTCGGAAAATGTACTAAAAAGTTGAACGTTATAAAAAGTTTCCCCATTTGCTCTTTGAATGTGACTACTACTAGTAACATGGAACAGAAACTGCATGGTCTGTTCAAAGCAAATTCAGAAATTCAATAAAATTATTATTCATCACCTGAAAGTAAATGACATTAACTGATGACCAAGTAGGCTACAGGCAGTTTATTTTTCATCGATATTGAGATGAATCGACAATATTTAATATTTAATTTGCCCTTTCATATGCTTAATGACATCAACATCATCATTGACGGTAAGTATTTACTCACTTTTCGACTGCATTTCGTTCTTCACTGATAACTATATTCCAAAGAAACTAAAAACTAACAATGTCATAAAAGCCAAACCCTTGTCTCTGTGGTGAGCAGTGCTTGGCCTTACCATATCTGAGGGTCTATTTCTGTTAGGTTCTTGTCTACATTTGTACAAAAAGAAATCTTGACAACTAAAGTAAATGAGATGTTTGGAATCGATAGGTATAAGGTGGCATACTCCTATTAGAGTCTATATCCATCCGCTCGATTGTTCTCCTTCAGGAAAAGTGCCAAAAAGCAGTAGGAGAACATCGTTTTTGACTTGTTATCAATCATGATCTAGTTTTTTGTGGCTTGCATGTTGAAGAGCATGAATGGAAGTACATGGGGTGAGAAAATTGGGTCAATTGAGGCAATTTTAGACCCCTTTAAGCCTCCCAGGAGCAGCGTAGGAAAATTGTTTACTACTGAGTGAAGAGGTTTGTTTACAAGTGACGAAAACTTCCGGCTCGGATAGCAAAAAATCTACATGGTCATGATACGGTAAATTGATGGTGCCATGAAAGGCCTACTTGTCAGCTATCCGGTGATGGGTAGCGTTTAGCTCGTGAAAACTTCTATCTAGACTTAGAGACCACATTACTTTTGTGATTTAGTGTGTAACTCAATGGGGCTTTTAATGGGCGTATGCTACCATAAACCACGAATGGGAGAAATATCTCTTACTGTCTTTTCATCATCTGTCTTCCGTTAGCATCGGTGTAAAAGATATCTTCCGAATCTATGTCTGTGTCGAACTTGGTAATGATCTCTTTGCCAAGACCATCCCTGAAGAAAAGGTCAGAAAAGTTTGGAATGAATGAATGAATTGTTCAATTATTTAATAGTCAAATTTTTAAAATTTAAAATTTTTTAAAATAAAGTTTATAAATGAAATATAATAACCTGACTGTAATAACTTTCTTCGTTTTTTCCTGACAATTTTCTGAAGATCTGCAATTTTGTTTATTATCATTTTAGACACTTACTTTACAATAAAACCGTCTGAAACAGTCCCAATGTAAATTCATATTTCGACTGAAAACGGGAACACGGGGGAATTATTTCTCCGGTATCGTATAGCAAGATGCTATAAAAAATGTTGGAGTTGATTTACTAGTGTCAAGATGAAGAGCAGTTTTCTACACAGAAAGTATAGTATTCAACGAGAGAAAAACTGCAGGGCGTTCACAAGTGCTACACAAAATTTGGAACACTAACTTATTCCCTGGAATAAAGTTAAATTATCCTAGTGAATTTCATATTGGTTTGCTACATGCAGGTAAACGATCTTCTACTTTAAGTTTGTATCCTTTCTACCAAAAGTGAAGTTGAGAGCCTATCCGATCCAAGGTCAAAACAATCGAGTAAAACAAAGAAAAGAGAAAACTAGATCAAGCCGTTGAATACTCACATGAAGGGAATCGGTCCGACAACCCACTCAAATTCTACAAAGTTCTTGGCCTTGTAGAGCCTGACAATCTGGTTCAGCCATGGTTGAAATGTTTGGTGGAACTCAATGACCTCTGAACCCTGAAAAATAATCAAGGAGAAACATAACATTTATGTACTCATGAAGTCAGCTATTGAAACAATGTCAATATAATTTTAATAATCCCTTCATTTCTTTTGCCGAGTTTGACAAGATGAAGAAACATGAGCACTTATTCGTGTCCCATTGAGAGCTGCATGTTTTGCTTATTCACAAATGAAAGTCTGATAGAGCAATCTTTTTCAAGTGCTTGAGTTTTAACAAGTGGTTTATCAGCTTTCGGAAGATTTATTGACCATGTATTAATCTTTGTCAATTTTGTAAATAGCAATAAGTTTTTTAAATTTTTTCTTTTGCAAAATTTTTTTCCATGATGAATACACGAGAACCACTTTTCCCCAAACTGTTTGCATCTCTAAATCTTCTACTCATTTTTAAACTTAAGTGTCTGAAAAAAGCATTTGTCATCATCAAGGTGCTTTGGATTTTATTGAGTAGTCTTCAACTTTTAGAAGACCAATAAGGGCATTTCCTTGCCAAAGTTTGAAATCTGTAACAAGTCATGTAACAATTAATGTTGAGAACAGTATGAGAGAACAAAGATATTAAGATAATGATACACCAGCATGAAAGACATTTTAAGAAGATATTATCGCTGGTTCCCAGAGGTCACTATCCACAAATATCTTTGCTCTTTCCAATGTCAACTAATTTAAGTTTTCCATTATTCAGGTACTTATACAACTAAACATCAAAAGCCAAATTTCTCTTGAAGTCCCTTCCCCTGCCACTTTCTGGATTGTATCGAACGAAACTGGGCCATGATCCCTGGTTTACATGGTATGCAAGGTACCGTTGGCTTCTGACTGGCGCCCCCAGAAAAGAAATGGCTGTAAAGGGATCACCATCAACTAAAGGGGCTGGATAGCCCAGTTGGTACAGCGATGGGTTTGTAAACCTGGAGGTCACTGATTCGAATTCCGTTTTACCCATCATTTTTTTCTTGCTCTTTTGCAAAAATAATTTCCCCGACAGTTGTTTGACCAATTGCTTGGAGCGTTAAAGAGGATAAATGCTTTGTCGGGTTGTAAAAGTTATGTTTAAATTCAACAGACAAGACGTTTACCTTGACAACTTTGCCCTGAACTGATTTGCCATTAAACAGGTCCATCGGAGTGGATGAGTTTGGTCTGAATATGTACGCTCCAGAGGCCTGGCCAGACTCGTGGTTACCCGCGCTGCCATTGTACCAATAGAAAGACTGTTTGACATTGACCGTTACATTGTTATCCATATTAGTCATAGACTTGAGGAGTCCAGTACTGTCAAAAGTCACCTTGATCACCTTCCAAGAACAAAGAGAAACAAAAAAAACTAATCAATACAACTTATTTGGTATATCAAAAGTTGATGTATTAATTCTAGCTACAACTGTTGGTGTTACAGTTGGTGTTACTGTTGGTGTAACCGGTGCTATGGCCGAGTCGATAAAGGCGGTGGCATTTGAAGCAATGAGGCTTAGCAATCGGGAGGTTTGGGGTTCGATCCCCAGCCGGATTATATAGTAAAGTGGGTTTTTCATCCAAGAGCATTCTACGGTTTCCCTATCTGAAATTCTCATCTAAATTGAAAAAGATTCCAAATTTGAGCTAAAATGTTCAACTGGGAGCCATCCAACATAAAAAGTTGGAATCCATCATGCAATCATGCATCACGGGCTTCTCCATCATTTGTGGTCGCTTAAGCGTCGTAAACATTACTGCATGCCTGCCTTGTCGCATACCAGTAGTAACAGTCCAAATGTGATTGTAACACTACACACACAACACAAGGCACAACACAAGGCACAACACACAACAAGGCACAACACTACACAACACAACACACTACAAGGCACAACACTGCACAACACACTACAAGGCACAACACCAGTGGCGGAGCTAGGGGTATTGGTCAGGAGGGGCGAGAATGGTCTGTAGGGGCGCTTTCGACACTATCTAAGCGGAGGGCCACCACAGGTTGGTGCGTAGCGTACAGAAATTTTTTGAGTAAAGATACTCCCTAGATCGCCGGAAATGACCCTTTCCTACTTAAAGGCATTCCCAGTCTCTTGCATCTACACTAACACACACAGAACACAGACAGCGTTCTAGACTCAGCATGGAAATGATAATCCCACCAGAAGATTCCTTCCTACTCCTGAAATACAAATAATATATAAAAAAGTCTCTTTTTAATACGCTTTAAATTGCCGTCAACTAGAGGATACCTACATCGTTGGAAATAACTGTATCTGAATCTGTCGGTGCGGGAACAGCTTTGACGTTTTCACTCAGTGCTTGAGGTCTGACGTGCTTCAAAGCTGGAGGTGAAAGAATAGAAAAAAGAATCCTTTAATACTAGATATATTATAATGTATGCAGCCTTCCAGATATATCTCAGAAAAGAAAAGTCTCATCTGAGGTCTAACAAGGATTTTTCTATAAAAATGCGATCCCGTGGAAATGCTTCTTCGCTTATCTAAGTCTATTCTTCTCCTATGAGTGTTCTTTATATTTTTTTATAATTTATTTTTATCTAATATGTAGCTTTGTGAAGCAAGATTTGAGAATGGAACCATCTACATACCTGACAGATTCACAGGGGGTGATCCAAGGTGGTTCCCCCTCTCTACCTCCCCATGCCCAACAACCCCTTCTTCACTTTGATATGGCTATTAAAAAATTATTCAACATAAGTTTGATAATTGCATGAATATAGTAGATGGAACTTTACCATGTATGTTGCCCATGCATTTTTCCTAAATGTCTATCACTGTTTTTCTTCTGCAAAGCTATTTTGGTATTAATTTCGGTATCTACTGATAATTGCCACTTGGAATCCAACCCCCCCCCCCACCACCTACTGAGCTGCCACTGATTCAAATATAATAGTTAATGTTGTACAGAAAACACAAAACTTGGAACTAAAGCTAAGAGGATTCTATAATATATGAAAAAACAAATATTTTGATATTAGTATCTTGAATTAGGTACAAAATGAGAACTGTATTACTTTAATAAATAAACATACCTTGTTTAGCCGAAGTTACTTGGTAAGTTGCAAACCCCAAAGCAGGGACATGAGCAAAGAAGAAGAGATCATTTTTAGCAGAACCCCTGTCTCTTCTTACTCTTTGAACGGCGTCAGATACAGCTTGAACCTACGTCAGAGGAGACAAAAAAAACAACAAACGTCATCATCGTCCATTTAATTTTCGTATTCATATTTTAAGGGGTTTTGTCATTTTGTTACTTAAATTTACTATTAAGAACTCACTTTTTTCTTTTTTTAGGAGTTTCACTGTAAATCGATTTTATTTTTCCTTTGTATATATATTATATATATATATATAAATAGATATTTTTATATTAATATTTAAGCTGTGTCAAATTTATTCTTCATATTGACATTTTAAGGGTTTTGTCATTTCGTTGTCGTTGTAAAGCGCTCTTGAACATGCTTAAGCATGAAAAGAGCGCTATATAAATTTGGTAAATAATAATCATAATCATCAAAAATTCCCATATTGGAAACAATACATCGTTACAGCAAACACCATCAACATCGTCAGAGCAAGGTTCAGGTCTGGCAGTTCATTTCCAACAACACAGCAGCAGATGTTTTAAATGAATCGAGAGATCTGGTTTAAGAACCTCTCTAAATAAACTGCCGAGATCTGCTTGTTTGTGCTTTTATTTTCTAGAATTTTCTCGAGGTAGATATTATTCAAAACAAAACGAATAAAAAAGAAGAAAGATACCTGATTAATGACTGAAGATCCATCCGGCCCGGCCACATGATAGCTGGCCCCATTGACGGGAATCTTGACGTAGGTCGACACATTCCGCCCGATGGGGTTATACAAAATCACAGCGAACTGCAAAAGGAATGATGTAAGGCTTTAAATAAATTGTAAACCCTAAAGGCATTCTCTTCCTGATGTGAATGTGAAAGGCTTTCGCCAAGGTGTTTATAGCAATGATGGATAATGATGATGATCTGAATTATTTTGCAAAAAATGGATGCAAGTAGCACCAACATTTTAACCCTCTCCTCTCCTCCACCTTCTACTGCAGTGAATGGGAGGGACTGAAGCATATGTAACACTCACACGACCTATTTCAGGGGGGAACAACTTTCCTAAATATGTGGAGCAGAGAAAGGGTGAGGTTTGACCTCACAGAAAGGAAAGAGGATAGAACAATATGAGCAACAGGATGGCAAATCTAATAGGAACAGACTACATCCTCTGTTGAAAGAGACATAAGGGTCCAGAATATGGTAAACTGTCTTTAAAAACAACACAGCACATCCATTCTTGTTTCTCTTCTAATTTTGACAGAGATCTGATAGTTAAGAATGCAATCCCCATCCACCAAAAAGATGAGGTTTCTCTTACCGAATCGGCATTCTCTGTTGCAGGACACATACTGATGTTAAGATAGTTACAGAACTGGGTCTTTGGTCCTTCGGTGCTAGAGTTCTTAGCCATCAACTGACCCACAGCGAGTCCGACCAGTTTCTACGATCCAAAAAAAGGAAACAGAAATGACAGTTATGCCACCTTCTAAGTCTGGTTCAATATTCAATTCACTATAAACAGAGACTAAAATTTAACGTTTCAAAAGCTGAAAACGTCTGTTTAACAATCGTCACTCAAAGAATTTGGCATGATTTCTGTAGCTAACTTAAGTTCTTTATTACTGCAAATTAACAGCAAATATTAACAGCTGCTCTCAAAAGTCTGTACAGTAACTGAAGTGTGTTTTTATTCAGGAAAATGCAAGCAAGAACTTGAGTTTAGCCAGACGTTCTTGATTTACGAACTGGCATTGGTTTAGCTAGTGATTGAAAAAATTTTGGGCCTGTATATAATAATAATAATAATGATAATAATGATAATAATGATGATAACAATAATAATACTCAAAATAATAATAATAATGACAATAACAATAATAACAATAATGATACTAGGGTAACACATTATTTAAGGCATTATTTTGAGTAATACTTTGGTGGATTTGCTTAAACATTTGTGAGAAACTACAAAAAGGTTACTTTTCAGACTTTACCTGACATTTAGTATTGCCGATATGAAGTCTCTTTGTGTAGTCATCATTCACGTGCTGCTTGGCTGTGCCGCTGATGAGGAACGAAAGAGGAGAAAAAATAAATACAAATTAAAAATGAGAGTCAAATAACGCTCTCTTGCATTTCAACACAAGGTGCTGTCATATAGCTCTTTAATTTGCATGATCTGTACTGTTTAGTGTTTAAAAATCTCTGCATCTACGCGTTAACACGATTGCGTGAAAGCGTTCACCGACAAGCGAGCATGCCGTGTGAACAAGTTTACAGACATACAGAAGTGCTGGGTGATTGGCTAGTTCAAGTTTGCACTGCAGTGCAGTCTCCCCGAACAAAGAAACATTGTTTAGAGAAAGTTACACAAGTTGAGGTCACAAAAATAAGTAGGTTGGTATGTTAACCTTTGGAGGTATGTTTCAAAACATCTGTTCTTTAATAATTTACAATGAATTTTGTATGTTCTACTAGGGATTATGGTGATACTAGCATGGTGCTGCCATGTTAATATAAGTGTCACAGCTCGTCAAGTTTCGACCAATCAGATAGGACCAGCAATATGACAGGACCCAATGTTAAGTTTTGCCTACCATTGGAGAGCCCTACTTACTGAGCATAATAAAACCAAAATGGATCAATAATTAGACAAAGATATAATTTCACCGAATTTTAGCTATGAATGGTTAAAACACAACATTTGAAAAGAAGGAAGGTGGACATATTTCCACATCTGAAGGAAGAATGTAATGAATGTACAAAGACACGTAAAGGTAGCTAAGGGTGCAATATGATTACCTATTGAACAGAAGCTGTAGGCAAGAAACCTGAACTTACCCCTCACCCCCACCCCCCAAAAAAGGAAGGGGGAGGGCAAAGCCTTCCCCCCAACATTTTCCCCAGGCCACAAAATCCTCCACTGGGGGGTAGCCAAGAAGATGAGGGTCAAAATTAGTTCACCAAACACAAAGTTTGAATACCAGGGGTTCTAAAAGTTATAGCTTTGGTCAAATTCTCTTGATTTAGTGTTATGAGACTTACGTGATAGAGTCATGGTGCTGACTTACACCCATATACTCCTCTGAAAGTGAAACAAATAGAGAATTATTAAGTCACTTCTTGACAAGTGTTTTTCAAAACAAGTAGCCTGTCGGGCTATTTTGTCACAGGATTGTGGCAGCCCGATAACATATTGATAAGCCTGTAACATTTTGTGAACATTGTTGTATCTTTGTTGGCTTTGGGTTAAGAACTGAAATTTTATCCCCAAAGATGCAAATCAAATCTCTTAAGATATCAAACATCTGTTGTGACATGAAAACAAAAACAACCAGAAAAACAATAATAACAACAAGAAAAACAACAATTACCACAACAACGAAAACTGACTTTTTAGAATGACATTAGACTAACAATAGAGTGTCATGACAATAGAAAGACATGACAATAGAATGACATGACAATAGCCAAATGACAATAGAAAGAATGACAATAAGAGGATAGACTCACTTAGAGTTTCTACTTCAGCTTCCGGATCTTTACTACTCTGGCTTCCAGCTAATACCTCCAACTGTTTGCAAACCTAATTCGAACAGAGGAAAAAACAATCAAACATTTTAAAACAATAAAACATAAAAGCAATGCAATGATACAGGCAAATGGCTGTCTGTATATATTCAAATGATGCAAAACGGTTGTAATTTTTCTCCCAGTAAAATGAATGTTATACATTTCACTGCTAACTTTGTTGCCTATTAAACAGGCTTGGTCGAGGTAGAACTGCTAGAAAATATAGTAGGTCTAGGTCAAACAGTTAATAAACAAAGTTGTCTCCATGAAATAAGCAACTATAGTAAAATATTATGTTACAAGCTATTTAGTTTTAGTTTATATTTCTATGTAATCTCTATTGCTTAAAACGATATCCGATATATATGGACAAAATCAAATTTTAGCTTAAATGTTTGGTTTGACAGCCAAAGCAAACTAAACTGTGCATTGTGTTTTATCGATAGAACTCAAGATGTTTCAATCAAAGTGATGGTTTTAACACTTAAAGACAATGACCAAATAAAATTTGGCACCATGAAGCATAACAACTTGCCAAGCTAGTAGCATTATCGGCATGCAATGTGTTTTTTACCTGTAAGAGGTTATTAGATCTTCTTTCATTGCCCTTGAACGCAACACGGCTGACGAAGTATCCCGACCAATCAGAATGCGGGGAATCAGCATACGGGAAGAAATCCTGCTCCTTGGTGGTCCAGGTCTTGTTGGCTTTATTCAGGTTGTAAGTGTA
>KN890380.1:32319-46973 GCA_000934455.1 Apostichopus parvimensis
AAAAACAGCTCACAGACCGTAGAACCCGAAAAATAGAACAGGAGCCAAATTTGATGCTTAGCCACTCCATCTCCTTCCCCCCCCCCCCCCCCCCATCATAGATAATTAATGAAAATGGTGGGACACTTTTCCTTTTAACTTGCCCTTCATCCTGTAAAAAACTTTTATTTGACAGGGCTGGCTTGTGAGTGTCATGTAATGAATACATTCAATGAAAGGTGTGATAACCAGACAAAAGCAACTTGAAACAGAGATGGCTGAAAACAAGTCATATTACTTCAATACTTAAATGGATCATAGATCTGAAACTTAAATACATAGATAATTATGTCTAGCAGGAATACTAAATACATCCACAAAGCATTTTCTTAAATTGTTTCTGTTTGTAAAACAGAAACATCAAACTATGAGAGACATATGGGTTTTTTTCTCTCTTTCTTTCCCCTTTCTTTATAAAACAATTAAGAGATATACAGTATATGTTGGTCACCTCGTCTATCCAACATATTAAATGTTTTAAATGTAACATATGGTTATAAAAATGGAATACAGGAAATATGAAAGTTTTCTTGGAAACAAATTTACAAGGGAAGATCAGAACGTAAATGTCCCATTGAGAACAGTCTCATAAATTTCACAAATTTCAGAATTCTTTTGAAAAGAATTTTGAATTTTTTCTCTCTTATTTCCTATAAATTTAGATTTTAGGGCTTTTATTTCCTTCACAACAACAGCTGTTTCGATTTCCACTAAAAATTTTGGAATTTTTGTGGACAATAATTGCATTTTCCAATTTTGAAGAAATTCTAAGATAATGGTGTATTTTCCATTGGGTGATCTGACAAACAATACTTTTATGACTGACAAAGTGTTCTGATTGAATGCTGAAATATGAATGCATTGTCCTGATGTGTACAGTACATTCAATGCTGGAATGACCTGGAACAGTTCTATCAAAACAGCATTAATTCATTAATATTCCTTAATATTCCAAATTGATAGTATACATGTATATCTGTAAATATGTCAAGCACTAAAAATTCATAAAACAAATTATTGAAGGAAAATGGCAATTTGGGGGTTTATATTGTCCACAGAACCTATAGATACAATGAGGCTTGGATTCTCTTTTGGAACACCTAAAAGTTTTGAAATTCTTACAAATTTGCCAACAAATCATTAAATATATTACTTTTTCCTGGAAAGTTGGTATAGACTACACAAATTTCGCCAAAATACATTCAAATGAGCTCATTATGGCTTTCAATCATCACAAAAGTTGAAAAATGTTCATTTTAGAAATAAAAAAGTCACTGAAGATCAACTGATGACATCATTGTCAGGGAATTGGTTGATAGAACAACTTTAATCTGATCAGAAAAATAAGCTCACCTGTGCAAAGAGGGAGGCCTGCTCACGAGAATGCCCAAAGGGGTCGATATGCCATGCGATTTTAGGGACACCACATTTCCCGAATGTGTCTCTCAGGAAGCGATGTCCCAAGGTCATCTGATCAATGATGGAGCTGTAGTGGGTGCATGCTTCATCGTTCATGCTCCAGCCACCGTTTATAAATTCAAGACGACCTTCAAAGTGACAAAAAACGGAAAGAAATCAGCCAGAGAGAAATAGAAATGAGAATCGAGTTACATCAGATGACAGTCACCTATAAAATATAAATGTTTGATGCAAAATGGTACATTCCGAGGCAAATTTAGGCGTACAATAGGGTGTACATTACATGGAAGGTTGTGCTAACAACTACTTTTTGTGTGGGGTAGAAAGAGGGGGGGGGGAGGAGGAGGTGGTAACATCCCCTGGATCATTAACCTGCTTTAAAGTTGAAAGTTTCATTACAAATTGTTATTGTTGATGTTGTTTAGAAAATATTTAAATAACAATACTAGGGCTCTGTGAACAAATACCTTTTGCATTTGTGTAAATTAATGTTCACATTTTGCAAAGTTTTGTTGCTTTCTCTGTAGTTATGTCTAGTTTATCCACTGCAGTCCAGCAAATGAAAGTTAGTATATATCTATATATGGGACGACAGTATGGATCCATTTGTGTATACATAGTTGGACAATCTTCCTAACCGTCCATTATTCAGACGTTCAGTAAGAATATAATGAAACCAAAATATGGATCCAGACATTGACGTTCAATGACATTACCAATGATTGTGAAATCCAAACATTCTGCTTTCAGTTTTTGTGTCTATGGTTTAAAGGTTGTAGAAATCAATAGTCAACAATGTCTTTCTCTTCTGATATTTTTCTTTGGGTGATGTGACAAATTCATGATCTAGAGCATATAAGTCAGTCACTCACAATACAGTTGCGTATCAAAACAAGAATCAATCATTTATTTTACAAAACGATTCACTTTAAAGTTTCTGTAAATCAAACAGTCAAACCAATCTTCTCTAGAACCGATATTTGATCTCTTCTTATTTTTTCTAAACAGAAAAAAAAAAGACTTAGAATCTGTCACGGTTTCTTTCTGTGAATTGTTTGTTGTTCTCACCTTCATTGACATAACCTGTGACCTTTTCTTTGGTTGCATTGCTCTGTTCTCGCCACCACCTCTCAAAGAAGGCCATCTCCACGTAGATGAATCGCCTCTTGGGATCCTTATCTAACTCTGATACCACAGAGTCGATGATATACTGCACTCCAGCATGCTGAATACTGTTATTGGCTTTATGAAGGACAGAAAAAAACAACATCACACTCAAATGTGTTATAATTGCTGCATCCAGTGGCAAATCTTTCTATCATTCAGTGAATGTCCACAGGGGTAGGTATCTCTTCCATGAAGCCACGATTGGGAAAATTTGACGTTCATTCATATTTGTAATATTTGAATGTTATGGAAAGACAAACAGATGACTTACCAAATGATACAGTATAAATTCCTGATTTTAATTTATTTAAGTCAAGGCTTTGCTTTATATGTAAACTATTGAACAATAACTGGCCCATTTTCTGTTTGAGGTCAATATTATTTTTCACTTGGTAGAACTTTTTTTACAATTTGTGCAGGAAAAGAAGGAAATTGTTTGCATTGCCATTATTATACCTCAAATGAGAATAATACAGTACAGTGCAGTATGTTATCTCTCACACTACAGTATACACTGTACTCAGATAATAACATCCAACCACTACCCCATTAAAGTAAACTGCAACAGCCCTTTAATAATTCAATACTTGCTGAAACCAGCTTCTGTGAATAAGCTCGTATGATAAACAATGCAAATATCAGTATCAAACAAACAGTCAAAAGTACGTTCAAAGGATCCGTTTATTTTTAAATGCTTAATTGTACACTGGGTCAATTTTCTTTTTTTAGTCAACAAGGTTAAGTTAAAACAAACATGTAAAATAATTTCAAAGTCCAATTTCAAGATTACAGAGCTCAAATGCTGGCCTGGATTTAAGTATACCCTGGGGGTGAGAATGAAGTTCACTTTCCATATAGGTAATTCAGTAGTTGAATTTAACAACATGTGTTGTGATATACATTAAAACATAGTGTTCTGTTGCTAAATTCTCTTCAAGTTTTCCCATACAGTAGGAGGTCAGAAAGCAAAATTTTGACAGGTTTCATTGTTATTTCTTAAATATTTTATCATAGAGGATTTGTCTATTGGCAAATGATGTACTTTAATCAACTTGAACAGTTCCATCGATATCCAAAAGAGGAAACAAATCTAATATCAGTATAAAGGAAAACAAGATTCCTACAGTAAAATCTATTGCAACTTTAGGTCAAATTTTTAAAATTTATTTTCAGCATGAATGCCAAAATGCTCATAAAATATTGTTGTTGATGTTAATTTTTTGTAGAATTTGTCTCTCTCATTACAGACAACACCAAGCCCACTATAACTGTTAACTTCAAAGAATGCAATTTGATGAAATGAAAAATTCTGGTGTTATTGTTGACAAAAGCAATTGCAAAATAAAGCACCAAATGTTGGGCATCAGAGTTTTGCAATCTGAATCTGGATTGATGCTTTGTGACAAAACTTATGATTTGAATTGCTCCATCATTCCTTACAAATTCTATTCAATATATAGGAAACTGCAACATGACCATGACATGTTGTGGAACTACTATAAATACTTGCAGCTCATAACATCTTTCTGACCAATTACTATTGAAAATGTACCAGTCTGGAGCATCTGGAGTATGCTGTGCAGGCTTGGAACCCACATTTAGCTACATGGATAAGGAAGTACTTGAAAAGGTCCAGAGGAGGGCTACTAGGATGATTAGTTCCTTAAAGAGTGTTCCTTATTATAGGTGGTTACAACTGTTGAATCTCACCACACTGGAGCTTAGGAGGTTACTTGGGGACTTGATTCAGGTTTTCAAGATTGTGTATGGTTTGACAATTTATCCTTTACCAACTTTTTCATGTTTCCTAATAGTAGTTGTACCAGAGGTCATTGTCTTAAACTCCAAAAGTCACAAAGTAGGATTAATATTCGGCATAACTTTTTTCTAATAGGGTTGTGAATGAGTGGAACGGTTTGCCTGAGAAAGTTGTACTTGCAAGTAGTGTGAATGGGTTTAAGAATGCTTTGGACAAGCACTGTAAGCATTGCAATCGGGCCTGAGTGTTTGCGTCTTCAGTTTCTTTTTCCCTCTCCTATAGGGTCCTTGATGGGGACTTGAGTGTCCCTCCTGATCCTTTTTTCTACTAAACTAAACTAAACTAATCACTGAGCCACAAACCTCCATAGTAATATTGATCAACTGTCTTGAGCCATCCAACATCATCATGAGTATGTGGTACGATATGAACATTCAACCTGTCAGGTTTGGTGGGGTTGCAGGACTGTATGGAATATAAAAATATTTAAAGAAAGATATTCAATGCACGTATAATTGAATGTACACTTGATAGTTTAATACTTGCTTAGAGCTCAAATCTTTTAAAAAAGCACCAACTTTATTTAGTTATCTTTCTATTACTTACTGTACCCATGATTATGTTCAATAAGTTGTTAAAATTTTGGCAGAGAATAATCCACAAGGGTTAAGTCTCGGTGATTACTAGTCCTAATTTCCTAAACCTAATGTATCGTACAAGACAGACACACCAATACTATAGTATGCCAATGCAAGATAAAGAAAATTGTATTGATCAATGTTTATTGACCAGACTAACTCAGTAGTTCTGCCATTGAACCAGTTTATTGGCCAAATAAACTTAAGTAAATTAAATACATGACATGATTGGAAGTATGCTACTACAGATTACAATTACTCTGTGATCTGGTCACCTTTCCTTTTATAAATGTTTGGCAGTGGTATACCTTGGGTATTGTGGTCCTGCCTCTAGCCTTCTAAGTTCTTGGCAATACTACAGTATACTAGCCAGTATAGTCTGAATGTCCGCAACTTCATGTCGGATCCAAATGTTTGGGTCAAAAAGGATTTTAATGGGTCAGTAGCCCTGCATGCTTATCACAGGAGTAAGCCTCTTCAAGAACTTGTGACAAGAAGGCAGAGCCAATCATCACATAACTATTAACTTAAGTGGCATTGTAAAGATAAACTAATTTGAGGGGTCGGGGAGGGGGGGGGCGTGAGAAGGATGATCAATGGGACACTGCCCAATGCCAACATTTTGGCAAGGTCGTGGCGTAAAAATGTTGCTGACCACTGCTACAGGCAGCTTTAAATTCAAGTCTAGAACTAGGGGCCTAGTACTAGTGGGCATTCTAGCAGTAGCACTAGGAGTAGGACTACAGCCTAGCCTAACTTTAGTTTTGCAGTGTAGATGTAGGCCTAGGCCTCTGGCAAACTTACAACCCAATACAAAACATAGACTAGATTAGGCCTAATTAGGTCCTAGGCCTAAGGGAAAATCAATCGTGAGCTAACTTGGTATCCACAGTCACAGTACGCTGCAGGCAAATATACAGCCAAACAAACAAGAATAATAAAACGACAACAGTGCTCCATTTTGCCCGTCCAGCTCATCAATAAGAGCTTAAGGAAGTTTTCACGATATCTCGCCTATCCAGCTCAGAGTTATCGTTGCACAGACTGTAAGCCAACTGTTAATTGGCAATAGTCTCGGATATTGCGTTACGTGTCAAGTGGCTGACAGTCTTTCTACGTAAATTCATGTGACGGAAATCACATGGTAACTTTTTTTAGCGGAAGATTATATACATGTTATGGCCGACCGAATGTTCTAGGATTTGGTCACATATCTTAATTTCCAGTCGTCGCTTTCTGGCAAAATTTGACATACTTTTACAGCACATGACTTCTGAAGTGTAATGTAGTCTTGGTCCACATTTTATTTCAGATTGTTCAGGTGTAAAATTATTCATTATCCTTCACAGTCTCGCTTTGACACTTGATCGGTTTTCTGACGTTAAACTCATAATAGCCTAAGTGCCTGTATTATTACTACAGTACGTATCCAGCATATGCCATTTACTACTAGTAGCCTAAGTTAAGGCTAGAACCATAACGTAGGCATATAAGTATCAGTAGGCGTATCACTTTATCAGTGTCACTTATCAATATCAGTCAGTGTTGTCAGTCTAGCCTGGACTTGACGCATTCTAACATTTACTAGTTTGACCTACCCCCATTAGGCCGATACACCTAGGCTACAGGAATTGTTCCATGTCACCATTGTAATGCACTGGCCTAACCACTTTTCTATCAGAATGAAAGGTAAACATTGCAGTGACCTCATTATATAATCTTTTGAAGGAAATCATTCATATGAAAAGCTTTCCCATTTGACCTTATGTTAAGAAAACTCTCCTATGCTTGTGAAGTTGAGTGGATTTTTCTGAGGACAGAAAGTAAGGTTAACTTGCATGAGACAAGGCTTTGACTTTATGAGGTGCATGTTAAGTTTGAAAGACAAGAACTGTGGTAATGATGAGACAACACATTAACTTTCCGAACCTATTAATTGGTCATATCTGGTGGCTTCAGGATAAACGTGGTATTTACATGTTACTTGTTAGTTGTTACAGTGCAGCCTGTTCAGTTTCTGTTATACTATCCATACACATTGCCATGTGAAATTTAAAATACAGTGGTAAAGTGCCTTACTCAGTTTGATGTAGCCAAATTTGAACAACATAAGAATATCAATTTGAGGATGACAAGCAATTCTGTCGGTGGTAGCTAGTTACAGTATTCAATAGTAGAATTGTTATTTAAAGCAGATATATGCAAGTTAGGTCTTATTTAGGCACTTGTTTTACAAGTTCTAGGGTTGAGCAATGTGAAGTCTCCACCATGTAGCTGTGCTAGGCAGGAGAGCCATCAAGAAGCCAGGCAGTTTCATACGGTTGAGGCAAACTGTCTTCTTGTAGAATAGTCACTATTTTATTCATTTTCTCAAAGTTTGGTTGTAATATCTTCTTGAGATTTTGTTTTCATTCACTACTAAATGCTATTTTTCTTTACCATTCCAGACCTTGCTTCTGCGAATCAAGTTTTTACTGTGCCTCATCATCTAAACTGCTTCAGAGTCCTTACCAGAATATTGTAGTTATTTATTTACTATTTGGATTCAAGGATGGAGGGAGAACCAGCAATCCTGTATAGTTGCATAACTAGAGGAACTCTGTTGCTTGTAGAGCACACCAAAAATTACGAGCACAACTTTGCCCAAGTAGCTCAGTCTATGATGCAAACCTTAGCATCTCATACAGACTACAAAGCAGTTTATAATGCCCATGAGTAAGTACTATAGACAGTTATCAATTGTTTAAAATCAAGGCCTGCCAACGCTGAAGGGTGTCATTTTGTTTCTGGTGATTAATTTATGTGACAATAGGGGCCTAACAATAGAAAAAAGGGAAAAGCTAACAGTGAAAGGTAGTAGTGCTGACATTACCGTATGCACAGTAGTTCTAGCAACTTCACTTGTAAAGATCATGTTTTATGTAGACAAAAACTCCATTTTGAACTTGAAATGTTGTCTGTATATTAGTGACAACAGCAGATGAGATTGAGCATACACTTCATTGATACCGTAAGTGACCGTTCAAACAACACTCTACACCTTAAGCTCTGTATAAGTCCTATATTTTAATTGACAAAAAATCTGATGTAATGTGCCCGGCAGAACATTTCACCCTTCTGGACACAACCGAACTCAAATTGACCATTCATCAGTGTCGTTTCTTGATTGCAATGTGCGCAGAACTTGTATTCATGAATACTGCAGCCTGCCAGTCTGTGAAATTGCGATATGTTGAGTTAAACCCAACTGTGAACTTGACGCGAATGTATTAACACTGGCGAAAATTTTGATCAGTCCTATATTTTAAGGCCATTCCCCACGATTGAGGTTGTGATCAGCGGTCACTGAAAGTATAAATTTTCAGGACATTTGTAGTACCACTTGACAAAAAGAATATGATTGTCTGAAGCTGATACTGATTTACTGTCTTGGTCACTGGTATCTCATTGATATACTGTGGAAACTACAGTACTTACCTGTCACAAGGTACACTATTTATTAATGTACTTAATTTTACAGAAAATGTGTTAAAAAAATCCCAGAATTGTTTGTACTGTATAGTGGTGGTGGAGGGGGGGAATAGCTGGGGTGGGGGGGGGGTTGAAATTCAGCAGCAATCAATCAATCAGCACATAGATTTACTGTTTACTACTTGTTGGCATGCAAAGAGATATTTGCCATTGATTACCAAATATATTTAATTTGCTTTTCCACTCAGGTCCTACCTTTTCCATGTCATCATTGAGAATGGCATTGCCTACATTTGTGTCACAACTTCAGACTTCAATAAAGTTGGAGCTCATGCGTATCTACAGGAGATCATCCAAAGGATACATTCCACGAACCTCGCTTCGAGGGTCAACTATGCCGGAGAATATGAACTCAATAGAGAGTTCAGTGTGGTCTTGGGACAAGAGATGGTAATGTACTGTACCATAGCAGGATGTGTATCTAGTTCCATTCTTGAACATTTTATTTTGTTCGGTTTTGTGTACAATATGTTTTGTCAGTCATCAAGGGGATCTATAAATAACCCAATGTGTCCTCCTCTTATTTACAACGTTCATCTTAGACAAACTTGATCGCTCTCATGAATTCATCAACATCACATAAAAATGAATACACTAGTTAGTAGCATACGACGGTGTTGTATTATAATACAAGTCACCATGTGAGTAAATAAATCTCATGAAATGGCTTGAACAAGTTTTGTCAAGACTTTTTCCCGATATTGATTATACCGTGACTGGAGTCATGGAGATCATTGGTACTGGCTCGACTGGAAATCAAGTATTTATTTGTTCAACTCAGACACAAACAAGTTGCATTGTAGCTGATTGAAATAAAGATGCTTGTAGTAAATTTGAAGGATACCCTATACAGTGTACGAAATTGCAGCCCCCTTCCATCATTCTCAAAGTCTGGATATATGTTGAAACTTCAAATGAAAGAAACATCATAAAGTATTTAAGAATCTCAACAATTTGACACTAGGAAGCATGTCTGTGATACACTTATATATGCAATACTTGTATCTTCCTTTCCTTAAAAATTTACAGGTTACAAATTTAAACCATGGGTTAACACTCAACGTTGGTGGGTTCTACTGTAACTGACCTCTTTAAAATTAACTATGATTTTACTTGCAGAGTGGTGTTATCTTCATTTGCGAGAAACAGTTAATGAAAAACAGCAATAGCTTGATGTGTTGTCCATGTTTGAGGATACAGATTATACTTTAATGTACTTAGCTCTCATCCCCTAACCCCCACCCACAGGCTGGAGAAAAAAAACTTAATGAATTTAAAACTTTTATATTTCAGAAACAGAACATGCTTTATCAAGATCACTGTTGAACCACTTTATATTTGCATCATTTTGAAATTATAGTCTTTGTCATATACTGTACTTCTGCAAGGTTACCGGGTTATGCACTGCAGTTATGTTAAAACAAAAAACGGGGGAATTTATGGAACAAAATGTTTGGACTGTTTGAGAGTATAGCCCACAAATTGGTCTTATGTCTTTTGTAACTATGAGAGTAGACAAGTTGACTGGAATAGAGAATAAATATATAACATCGAGTAGGAGACAGGACGAAGTAGAACCTTTGTTTAGAAATGACATTGTCTTCTTTCTTGTTGTTTTAGGACCACTATACAAGTCTTAAAGGTTATCAGAAAGATGATAAGCTGGGCACGCTACAACGACAAGTCGACGATGTGAAAGAAATCATGACACAGAACATCGAGAAAGTTGTTAGCCGTGGGGAATTACTGGATGACCTTTTGACCAAAACAGAAGATTTGGAAGCAAGCGTAAGTAAAGTAAACAAGTGAAAATTGTATGTGTGTACTCGCGCACCAACTATTTTAGACGGATCGTTCATCAGGTTCAAATTTTTGAGGATCTTTTTCCCTCCCTGGTCGTCCGAGGGACCACCAGGTCTTACATTTTGGTTGTCCCAACAACATATATGGACGTCCAAAAAAATGTTTCCAAATATTAAACGAAGAATGACCGATATGTATACTGTAGGAAAGATACTGTATGTAGGTTTGGGGAATAGAATACCAGCTTTGGACCATCAAAACTCCCATTTGGGTGAACTATAGGCCTTTTTTTGCTGTATTTTCACTATCTCCAAAGTGACATGGGAGGTGATCCCAATTTATCATTTTACCTACTTTGGGAGGTAGTTAGTTTCAATGTAGTAAGACTATGATGTTAAACAACTGGTCATCCACCGGACCACCAAAGCTGTGCTTTGTTGTCCGAACAGAAACTTTGTCATCTCGAGCGATTGGACTGCCACTTAAAGTTTGCCCTGATTATGGACTGGGTTTGTTCCGGCCGAGTTTGATTCTTTGAACTGACATAAATTACACATGTATATTACACTTTCTAGATACATGAAAAGTTTGTCAAGTTGATTTTAATCGTATTTACCCAACTTTTCATTCTTGTTTTTTCATCTCACATTTGTTAATTCTTTTTGCTTTGCAGTCCAAGTCATTTCACAGTACATCTCGCCAAGTCAGGAAAAAGTTTTTCTGGAAGAATGCCCGAATGATGATCCTTGTCGCTGTGATCATCCTGATAATACTGGCTGTCATCGTGGTCGTTATCTTAAAATTGACGAACAAGATTTGATTGCACAAACGATGACAGAGTAAAAACCTTCTTTCAGTGATAACGCCAGGCTGCAGCCATCCAGATGGAAAATGACAGCTAACTTAGCAACATGAAAAGTTGTTTTTCTGAAAGAGATGGGGTCAAATGATTTTTGCAGATTGGAGAAAAAAACTGCCATGATTGTACTTACTGTAGGTGGGCTATGACAGTTCCCGGATGGCTTGAAGGTATCTCATAGGGCGAGAAAAATTCATACCAACCAACTTTTGTACAGCAGGTGGCTGTAGTAATAAGCACCTGAAGTGTACTGGACCTCTTTTAGTGGATTCACTTACTCTTTGCAGCAAAGAAGTGACCAGAATGTATGGACTGTGACTATCGCAGTACAAGGAGCTGCACTGTTGTTGTTTATTTCAGCCAGCTGGTTATCTTTGGAACATAACATTGTCACCATTCACAAAACTTGAAAAAAACAAAAATTCAAATGTATAATTTCTCTCTTTGTATTAGAGTGATAATACCATGCTTAGTACATTGAAAAGAGAAGCAGTGTCAAAACTGAGCTTTCGTTAACAAATATGGCCTACAAAAATTTCGGATCAGATGTAAGGCCTCAACTACTTACTGTACGTATCTTGTGCAAGAGATTTGAACGTGAAAGGTACAGTTTCTTACAAGTAGCTGGAACATTTCTAGGGATTATGAAGTACTATGTAGTGATGAAACAGAATTAAAACTGTATATTCAGATATAACTTAAGAAGGGAATAAAGATGGGAAAATTCATTGATCAGGTAGTGTCTCTCATTAGAGCTCTCGACAATAACCCAAAAAACAATGCCAAAATCAACAAAAGTTGATGGTACGGAGGTGGGTCTAGTCAATAGTAACACTGTACATGTGCAACTGTATAGACTAAAAGGTCTGCTGTATAGACCCCAACTATAGCACACTATCATGGAAAACATTCTTGAGATTACGTAATCGACCTGCCTTGGTCGTAAGATGCCCTCTTTTTACCAATTATTTATCAATGCTTGCCACTTATTTTTTCTTGTATGAGGGGCTCAGTGTGAACGCTGTATGATTAACTACACTGTAGACATGAACATATTTCCACACAGTGTTACACAAAGAGCCTAATGGTATTAAGAAGCTATGCAGGCTAATTGTAGAGCCTGAGGTCGATTTAAGACCGTGGCAGGTCGATTATGTAATCATAAAACTTTCCAAAGCTATAGTGTGCTATAATTGGAGCCAATAAAGCAGATCTTTTAAGTACCATGATATGTCCAGGACCCTGCACGAGTGTGCAGTCTGTTACAGGTGACTATTTAATGGTTGGAAAGGGAGTTGGGGGAGGGGGGGGGGGCACGAGGTGGGAGTAATATATTTTCATAACTACTGTAAAGCAAGCTTAATCCATGACTGTGAAAGCTGCCTTTTATCACTGGTCATGGGACATTCAGGTTTGATGCGTTGATACTGGTTGCAGCAAACTAAACTACTTTCTTATACATTCTATTGAGTACTGTTCATCATACATTGGCTGACATTCCAATGGTCTGTACAGTGTCTTAATGGAACTTTTCATTCACAAAACACAGCATCATATGCTTGATATCTGCTCTATAGTTGGATTACAAGACTTTACTCAGTTCTGTCTTTTAAAATTTTAGAAATATGGATGTACTTGTAACACTTTTACTGTGAAAGACTCACTGTACCATGTATTCATAACAAACAAAAAGCACAAAAAACTGTTAATATGTTTACTCTACATTCCTCACTTGTGTTATCAGTGAAAATTTTGCCAATTTATTGCTTTAATTATAACTCTGTATTTATTGAAATTCACTTCAAGAATTTAATCTCAATAAGAGGAGATTATTACAGAGGTTACATTATGTAGGCAGAATCTATGGATTCTTAGAATTTTGCAGAAATAAATTTTTGATTGATTTGTAATGTTTTTGTATAACCCCTATAGATTATAATGAAGTAAAACTAGTAGAAAGAGCATCTGCTTAGAGGTATAAAATATTTGTTTTGATATATATATATTTTTTTGATCTTTTCTAACCTTTGGTCACAGATTGAGTTTGAGTGGTACTTTAAAATGTGCAGTTACCTAGTGGATTTTATATCTGACCAGCAAGGGATGCATTTTACACTAATTGAATCGATTGACTTATATCATTCACTGCAAAGACATGCCCTTATCTGATCAAGTAATAGAAACCCCAAGAAGGGTTCACACAAGTTTGTAGATACCTAACCCTGCACACTGGTGTGGAATACGTGGATGGATATCAATTGTAGTGTACTAATTTGGGTCTCGATCTGATGGCAGTAGTTAAAGAAGTCTCTTTAATCATGAAATATCTTAACATTTTGAAATTTTTATTTTAAATGAAAAATCATAAGTAATATAAAGCGAATAAGTTGACGACTATTAATTCCACATTATTTTACATTTTATAAAGTGTTTTGAAGATTTTTCTTTTTTATTTTTATGTAAACACTTTATTAAAATTACCTGCAGTAGAAGAGTGCATTCGTGTTTTCAACAAGTGCACTTTCATTCAGTATCACACACAGAGTCTATGTGCAGGATGCACTTCTTTCTGGATAGTTCGTTACGTGTTCTTTCTACCGTAAAATAATATAGACAACTCTGTGGATGTTTTTTTTTTTTTTTTTAATTTGTAATTATGTAGTTTGTTATCTTTGTAAATATTCTGATAAACATATATGAAGACAATACAGATGCAGTTTCAACTGTGACCGAAATATACCTGTTATTTATTTCAAAGATTAACGAGATGTTCGAAACAGTGGCGGCGTGTACAGGATCTCAAAGGTGCCAGGGGTAGAGGGATTGACCAAAAGTTAATATCCCCAACTAAGCTCTGTAAGGGATGAAACCTAGATGGAAGGGTCGTAGGATTTTTTTGTAAAGGAGGGGATTGTGGCCTTAGTGTTTGAAACCGACTCTCGTGTCGGGTGGGGGTGGAGACCCTTCCCGTTAAAACTCGCAAACTAAGAAAACAAAGGAGACCCCCACCACGCCCACACCACCAGGTACCTGCATGTCAATGAAACGAGGCTACGGTGAACGAGAAAAATTAGACTGATAAAAAATAAAAACGTCAGCAATACTGAGATAACAAAAGAGATTTGTAGTAACAAGTTTAAAGTAAATTAATGGTATTTAGAGAGTCGAGAAGGTCTACAAAAGAGAGTGTAAGATTTAAGGAACATTGACAAAGATACAATGCTGAGAGGAATTCAAGAGATTTGCAGGAATTCCGAGAGAGTTACTTAATCTACGAGTGTTGTGTTTGTGCGCGGATGATCGATTTGGGGTATTAAAGCCAAACAAAGGTTGAAACACTTCAGTAGAGCCTGATTACCAAACTGGAACATAAAGGTTGCAGCTTGGTGACTGTCATAGGCGGCGGAAGCGGGGGGGTCGGGGGGGACACGTCCCCCCC
>KN890381.1:21592-32299 GCA_000934455.1 Apostichopus parvimensis
ACATTATCGAATTAAAATGAAGAAATCTAAACCCATTATTTCTCAACAAGACAGGAAGCTGCAGGGTTGTAGGCCATGTATTTGTATAAGGTTCTGCATTCGTTGTTACTTTAAGTACTGAAATTTGATACATTTCTCAGTTTAGGTAAATTAATGCATTATTGTTTTCTTTCTTTCTTTCGTTCCAGGACGATGATTGTAAACAACAAATTCAGCAACTAAGAGGGATGGTTAAAACCTGCCTGAACGAGATCTTAGGCTTACGAAGGCGGCAAGGCGTCCTGGAGAGGAAACTGGCATCATTAATATGAAAATTTTATAGCAAGCTAAACATTGAGACCGTTACTAATTACCTATGAGCATAGGCGTAGGAGGCGGGGGGGGGGGGCTGCAGCCCCCCAACCAGATATATTTGAAAAAAATCCGGGCAATATGCGAGAATTTTGTTCCTCACAAAGGGATAGTGTGCTTATGAGTTGTTCGAACTGCCCTTCCGCGTCGCAAACCATAGTGCCAGTTGGTACAGTACTGGTGGTGGGTTAATCATTCTATGTGACGTCACTATGGTATTATGTTTTCACAAATTGTTCTTGTTTGTTATCAATTGCCAACGTTACAATCATTTTACAAGAAGTACATCTTGTATATATTTGTAGTAAATGATTTGTTATAGTAGCCACGGCTCGCTGTTACATCTACGCACATCCGTAGATATACTTGGATGTGACTGTAAAATATGTTACTGTATCAAAATGGACGCCATCATCTAAACAGCAGACAGGGATTCCCCAAGATATATTTATAATAATGATCACTAATAGTAAATTTTTGTTACAATTTGTATTTTAACTGTAATTTAAACATCAAGTTATCGATATTGCTTTAAATCGATACATTATTTTAGCATTTTATGCATTTCTTTAGAAGCTTGTATATACCAATCAAAAGAAATTAGTTTGAATTAGTTGCCTATTTCCCTCTCAAGGCTAAACGGATTATGATTTGTTACATTGTCATGGTTGTTTTTCGTGTAATTTAAATAAAGGTCTATAGTATGTAATATATCTTCATGCATCATTATCTAATTTTCGTGTATCATCTAAAACAGCAGGCTTGTAACACGTTAATAACACAGATGATGCGAGCACAGATTTACAAACCTCGTTCAATGAATTTACAAGTCGCTTACAGGCTACCATATATTGGTCACTGTAACATCCATTAGCATGTCTTGAGTATAGTGTTCTTTCGCTAGTGTGTGCCGGTGTCGGGGAGGGTTGATGGGGGAAGGAGGGGCCGTTTGGCAAGTGTCGTGTCGCAGAGGTGGGTTTGCAGGAGAGGGCCCCTAAAACGTCTGTTTGTGGAAAGACATATCGTCAGTACTGTTGGGTAGTATATTCTATACGCTTGTCCTCTCTGATATTTATATCTTGAAATCTCGTTTACCTTATTTGAGGAGTTATAGAGAAAAAGAAAATGCAATTGATGAAACTGTCACCTATCCCTACATTACAAGATCTTGCATGAAAATGAGCGTTTTAGACTATTTTACGAAATGCTGAAAAAAAAACAAGCTTAGTTTTATATTGTTTATGAATCCTTTGACCGCTGACCCTATGACGTTGGCGTTACTAATTAATACGATAGTTTCAACATTAATAGCGTTATTCCATACATCGTGTTGGGTGGTTTTCGGTCTTTTTTTGGTCAATCTAACATTCACGCAATGACCACGCAAGCTTTGTGAGGTACAACAAAACAGCCCATTTCCTGACATACACCTACCATGTTTGGAATCCATTTGACTTACGGTTTAGCAGGAATTCGTGACACCTTTCTTGTTAATTAATACTAATACTTACGCCCAAAAAGGGGCAATTTGGAGTTTATTATTGTTTTATTAGCACAATCTTGTGTTTAGAGCTTCTTGTACAGCTATGCCTCAGAATGCACTATTTGACGATTAAATTTGTTCTGGGGGGGGGGGTGGACCCCAGATCGCCCTACACAGGGATCGTTAACAATGACCCCAGTGCAGCTCCCTCCTACATTAAATCTGTCATTCGCCTCTGGCCCTTCTACAAAAATTCAGCACCATATCTTAATCAGTCGGGGCAAACTTTGAACCCCCCTCTCCACACTATTGAAAACACTGTTGAGAGGCACATTACGCCCCCCCCCCCCCCAGCTTGACGTCTTCCCCGGATCTGCCTGTGGTTGTTCATTGCCTAGAGTACTGATAGGTTGATATGGCAATCCTATACATCACTCATCTTCAAACAACCATATCTATATAGAGTTAGGAACAAGATATTTGAGAAGTGATTTTCATATTTCAGTATATATTATACATAGTTTTCCTCATTGCCGTGTCACTAGCATATCTCATAACACTGTATTCCGGTTGTCAAGAATTGACCTTTTTGGAATGCAAAAGTGCTGTAAACTTTCTGAAAAGAGTTGAATACACATCCTGATAGCATGTTTCTTATTTCGTAAAAATATCGACTTTTGTAACTGGCAACAATGTATCCACAGATGTTGTATCTGGCAACACTGTGTACACAACTCAAATATATACCAAACTAGTGGAGTGTCACGAAAATCTGTCACGAAAGTGATTAAAGAGAAAATGTTAAAATAAAATAGTCAAAAGTGGAAATTTTTCTGACATCCTGACGATCGGTGATCCCGATCAACTCGGAAAACCGGATTTTACTTTATATAGACTATGATTAATAGAACGATTTCTTTAAAAAATATTAACTCTGTCAAAATCGATAATCCCAGACCGGAGAAATGATATGCATTTTCCTATAGATGAAATTGATCGATCTTAAAGTTTGTATTTGTTTTTATAACATGTACCCAAACTCTTCTAAATACTTCCCGACAAACTGTGTGATTATATATAAATATACCCCCGTGACGGACCCGGATAGATAATGGCCCCGACGGGACTTTGCATGTTCCCGACAACGGAGAAATTTCGATAAACGTCATGGTTTTCGAGACATCCTTCGCTCTCCCCAGATGGAAAATCATTCCTTGGGATACTCACCACTCCCCATATGACGCCCACATCCCCCACCCCACCGCCAACACGCATGCTTCGAATTGTATACAAACACATGATGCATAAGCTTTGCACACTTAGTACCGGTACCTTTCTAACAAGACGCCATTATTTTTAAAAGATTCTTTTGCAGGGCTTTGGTGAACAAACTAACTAGAATAACTTACAAGTGTGATACACAAAATAATAATGTAAAACAGACTAAAACTTAAATATATGATGCATAAGCTTTGCACACTTATAGTACCGGTACCTTTCTAACAAAACGCCATCATTTTTAAAAGATTCTTTTGCAGGGCTCTGGTGAACAAACTAACTAGAATAACTTACAAGTGGGATGACCATCACACAAAACATAACGTTAAACAGACTAAAACTGAAATATTCATTCCATGAAAAACTGAATGGAAAAATGAATACAACTAGTCCTTAAAGAAACTGAAATATTTAGCACTGCTTTCGCAGCAGCTCGCACGGATAACAATCCACTTTTGGGTTCAGCACTTTTTGTTATTTTGCTGGCACAACTTCGCTGTATACAAATGAATACTTTTTTGTCACGCTTCGAAGTATTTGTTTGGACATTATGGGCTGCAGTATTAATAACTTATTTCTGTTAAAGGTTCGGTATTGTTGTTACTATACATGTCAAAAGAACGAGTGCCTTGAAGCGTAGCAGGAAAGTTCCGTATATAGTGTGGTATATTAGAATATATGAGACACGTTGTAGTACATGTATATATACATATATGCATGTATATATACATGTATATATACATATATATATATATATATATATATATATATATATATATATATTTGATGTACATAAGGTACAATACGGGGGCTATGATGCTGCCCAGTCTGCTCACCTCTAGTGCCAGATGCGAGTTTTGCTACATATGGTTGCTATATGATAAAGACCCAGCCTATATATAATGTTCGTTTAAAGCCAGTTATATGCAATATAAAAGAGGATGAGGCCTAGCTCTTGACAATTTTTGACCGTATAGGGGCGCAATATATACGGTATGTCGAGGGGGCGGGTAGAACCATATCAGGGGGAACAGCCCCTCCCCCACTGGCAGACAGAGTATTACACAAATTCCTAGCACAGTACATAAATATATAACATGTTTGCTATATGCGGTACAACCAACAGTCAAAAACTCTGCAACATTGTTTCCAAAGTTGCAAACTATAGTATTACAGTCTCCGTGTTTACAAAATTTCTTATAGAGGGAAGGGAACCCCTCGCCTGGATGACATATCGTCATATGATGATGAATCATCAAATATTCAAATGAGAAATAAGCACCCTCCATTTTACCAAGATACCCCAAAGGAAGGGAGATCCCCGTGGCCAGGACTTTACACCCCCCTCCCTGTACCAAACTGCAGGATTCGCCCGTGTTTATGACCATAATGACAATAAGATCATATCAAATTGACTCCTCCGGTTGTAATAACTGCACGTAGGTTACTCTTCATGTTTGAGGTCTCATCTTTTAAGATAAACATTGAAGAATGATATCAATGTATTTCTCAGAGAGTCTGGTTTTTCTGAGATTATTATATTTTATCTATAAGTAGATAGTCTGTACGATTCATGACACAAATGAAATGACGAGACCGTGAATCTCCACAATAGTTTCACTTGAGGCTTCTTTGCAGTTTCTTGTATTGAACGCATGCATGCAACAATGCATAGCAACCACGACACGTTTTGTGATGGTTGACTCAGTAAAAGATTATACCATTATACTTAATAATAGCATGCATTCATCCACACTAATATATTAACATACATTCCAACGACACTAATAACATCATTGGTTGACGCGTGCTTTGGCACTTAGATATGAATACAACGAAAATATTAACAGCAACATCGATAATGTTGAAGAAGGGTACATTCTGCATGCGTCAAGTATAGTGTACCCTACTGGATGTTAGGTTATTTGTAAGCGCGGGATTCTTCCGTATTACAGAACTTCACAATGATCCGCATCAACTTTCAAACTGCAAACATCTACTAGGTAAAGAATGTCGAAACACCACAATATTAGAACTTATGTCACCGCGTGTATTGCACATTTTACGTAAATGCGCAGGAATTTTAAATTTAGCAACCTCACAAGTTGGAGGGGGAGTGTGCTGGTTAATGGGGCGGGGAGGGGGGGGGGGGGGGGAGTGCAGTGGCCTAGGTGTGTTCCAGAATCTGCAGTCATTTCAGATATTTATATGCCTCTGGAATATATCTCAGAGACCTGGTTGAGTTATGGGAAACTACTGCTGGGAACCTGCAGAAGTTTTAGAAATTTCGTATTCTCTCGTAACGCTGATTTCAAGTACAAGTTAGTCAGTTGAAGTACTTCGAAATTTCTACGTCTTTCCTCTTGCTATTTTAGACAATAATTTGTAGTAACTACCTCCTTAACCACCCCCCCCCCCCCCCCCCCCCAAATCTCTATTTCTTGTGGGTGATTCTTTCAGTTGAAATGAAAGTCGGAAGAGGAAGAATGGCAAATTTGGATCTAATTTGGCTGATGATTCAGAAAGTATAACACGATTATTTATATATAAAACGTTGGGGGACCACAGGTGTGCCTGTGGCGAGAGGGAGGGGGGAGGGGGGATATGGCAGATTGACTCCTCAATGAAGAGTAAAGAGTTTCTTTGTGTTTGAATAATAACTAAACTTGTATTCTGTATTACTACAATGATTATGTTACAAGATACAATGTTACTCATGATATACTTTACTGAAATCTGATTACCCAAAAAATTGGTATCAAGTCACAGCATACGATAGCAGAGTAGTGCCCTGAGCACCCAACAATGTACTCAAACAAATAAACCACACTTCCCAACTTAATTATCAATAAAACATGCAATTAACTGGATTAAAATTCAAATATACGAAACTATCAATGCCTTTCAGTTTTACAACTTGTAGGTAAATTAATCCTTAACTGTCAGTTCGGCTCACTGACACAAAAGATTTTTTTCTTTCTTTATTTAGAAAACATTGAATGCATGTCCGTCCAAATGAAGTGGATGGAACCAAGAAAATAAAGACTTCATTAAGGAGTTGTTGCAGTTATGTAAGTAATGGTCTTCTGCTATGAGGATATTGTTATTTCATCCACTAGTGATACTATGAAGTAACAGTAGACTTTTTTGATACTGTAAACATTATAGCTAATGACTGAACATACTGCTTTGTAGGACCTTATCCTTCTCATGGATAGACTACTGTTTGGAGACCTAAAGGAGACCTTGGTTTTACTATTATACCTTGCCCTCAACAGTGTACGTTATAGACTTCGCAGCTTCTAGTGTCTACACATTAGAGAGCTCATTCATGGATGCAGCCAGTTGGGACAATTTCCTAATGCTAATACCACTCTAAACTGTACACCAATATCATGCTTTCAAAGCACTGGTATTGTCAGTACAAACAGTTCCTAACCTTGATCTGAAGACACATGAAATTCATACTGCTCGTACTGACAATACGAGTGCTCTGAAGCGGGACTTGACACTACAGTATTGAAAAAATTGTCCCAACTGGGTGATGGATGACCAATCATTAATGAATATTCATGAACATGGGAGACGATTGCCTCCACTTCATTTCACAAAATTCTCTGGAGAGAATAATTTGCCAAATATCTCGGCAGTGTCATGCAAAATAAACTAATCATAATCATAAAAAACTTGTGGTTTGAAAGGAGCAGATCATCACCATTCCGTTGAATATGGAAGATTAAAAGACGTTATGTTAAAATATTTAAAACTAAAATACACACAATAATCCCATTCAGTTACTTTTAATACTTTAACCAGTCAGTCCAATATTGCAATCAGAAACAATAATAATTATGTTCCTCACTCCTCATCATAACACAAAACACAGTAAAATGCTAGTATATAATTACTGTTGCAATCTCCACAAAGAGCTCCTCCCTGCAACTCTCACAACTAACAAACAAATGACCCAATCTCTTCATACCTTTAAAGTGAAACTTAACTCAAATAAAGGAACAGCTCATTTCTTCCCAAGGCCAGACTGAGATAAAATAACTTCCGTTTTTCTTTAAAATGTTATGTTCTTCAGTGTTGAAAAATAATTAAAGGAAGCAATCATCAATCTACTACTTAATATCATTAACAATGCATCAAATATTTCAATCAAATCAAATGATTCGGGAGAGGTACATCGTTTTTTCATTATACATAGGTGATAAATTTTGAAAGTTCCTGCTTACTAAGTTTCTGTATATAAACATCAGTAATAAAGCCAATAGCATCGATTCAAAATACAAAGGAGTTACAGTCGGCAAAACAAACTCATACAAGAGGAACGCCTTATTCAATGCTTTAGTCTACAAAGTTGTCAGACAATGGCCTGTTACCCTAACCTTGGCTTCTGCCCAAAGATTGAGAGCTCTTGTATTTTTTTTATGTCAACAGGAACTGCTATATTGTATGAATGAGTATATGGAGGTTCTTCTACTAAAAACTTAGACATCCACATGCCACAAACTACAGTAAATATATCAAAATTTCATCTTGGCAAGCTTTACATATATACAAGATGGCACATTTCAGTTTGGACAAATAAAAACGTGTCCCTCTATGCATAAGCGATTCCTACGAGTTTCTTAGTTTAGATAAGACGGATCGGGCAATTGCACTGTAAATGTAGCTATTATTCCAGACATATTGATCATGTGTCGATGCTCGGATCTGATTCTTTTCCATATAATTTTCCATGTAATGTCATTTGTTTCGGTATGAACGGTGAGAAACCTTTTTACACCTGTATGGAGGAGACCTTTTGATTGAGTGGTCTTTTTTAAAATATTTTGGTCAGGAATCTAATACTTTGATGAAAGTTTTGTAGTCAACTTATCTTTGGTCTGAGTTAATACTTGTCAATAGCATGTATGTGTAAAAACTACATTTCAAAAGGTTTCTACTATGTACACTTGTTTTCATTTGAATGCCTCTAACAGAATAACACAGAACAATTCACCGTAATTTACATCGACCTTTTACTATGTGGCAAGTAATCTTCCTGTCTACTTTCATGTGCAATAATACAAAAATAACTTCTTAACTTTATGAGTTTTCCATTATAAATAGCTGCACTGCTGAGGTGTTTCTTCTGTGTGATCTGTGTGTGATCTTTTATGTTTCTTCAATGTACCAGATTGAGTAAACTTTTTATCACAGAGGTTACATTGAAAAGGCTTCTCACCTGTGTGTGTTCTTTCATGCGATTTCAAGTTGCCTGTAACAGAGCACTCCTTTTCACAATAGCTGCACCTATAAGGTCTCTCACCTGTGTGTATTCTTTTATGTATTTTCAATGTTCCGGACTGAGTAAATTTTTTATCACAGTAGCTACAAGTGTAAGGTTTCTCCCCTGTGTGTGTTCTTTCGTGTGCTTTCAAATTTCCAGGGACAGAAAACACTTTATCACAGTATGTACACTTACAGGGCTTTCCTCCTGTGTGTGTTCTTTGATGGATTTTCATTGTTCCAGATTGAGTAAATGTTTTTCCACAGAAGCTACATTTATAAGGTTTCTCCCCTGTGTGTGTTCTTTCGTGTGCCTTCAAGTTTCCTGCAACAGAAAACATTTTATCACAGTATGTACACTTACAAGGCTTTCCTCCTGTGTGTGTTCTTTCATGTACTTTCAATGTCCCACACTGTGAAAACCTTTTGTTACAGAAGCTGCATTGAAAGGGTTTTTCTTCGGTATGTGTTCGTACATGTGTTCTGAGATTTCCAGTCACAGAGAACATTTTGTCACAGAAGCTACATTGATAAGGCTTTTCTCCTGTATGTACTCTCTCATGCACTTTTAAATTACCTTCAATTTTAAACCTTTTCTCACAGTATGTGCACTGATAAGGCTGCCCTCCTATGTGTGGTGGTCTCTCATGTACTTGCAAAGTGTCTGGAGTTGGAGAATTTTTGTCCTGTTGATAAGGTTTCCCTGCCGTTTGTGTTATTTCTTGTGTCGGCAAATTACCAGGTTTAGACGTTTTGTCAGATTGATAAGGTTTCCCTCCCGTATGTGTTTGTTCATTTGCTGGTAGAGTCAAAGGGGGTGTAGGTATTTTGCCACTCTCACAAGGTTTCCCTCCCCCATACATTCTCTGATGTGATTGCAAAGCCCCAGGGGGTGGAACGCACAATTTGTCACAGAGATAAGGCAGCCCAATGATATGTCTCTCATGTGATTGTAAAGTCCCAGGAGGTCCGACACACATTTTGTCACATTGGTACGGTTTCCCTCCGATGTGTGGTCTGTCGTTTGTTTGTAAAGTTCCAGAAGGTGAAGATATGTTGTCACACTGGTAAGGCATGGCCACTATATGTGTTCTCTCATGCAATGGCAAAGGTCCAGGTGAACACATATTGTCGCACTGGTTATACGGCATGGCCACTATATGTGTTCGTTCCGGTGGCAGTAGAGGTGCAGGAGGTGAACGCATTCTGTCATATTGATAAGGGGGCTCTCCTGTACCTGCTGTTGCATGACCAGGATGGATGATGCCAACGTTAGACTGCTCCGTTCTACGTGGTAGGCTCGCCGCATCTCCCGCCACTGTTCCTCCATTACTTGTTGCATCCTCCAAACTCATTGGTAGGCAATAATAGTAGCTCTCCACTCTTGCTTGGTATTCTTCTTGCTTGATACACTGTAGTCGTTCTCGGGCGAATGTAGGAGCAATACACACAGGGGAGTGTACTCGAGGTCCTAGAAAATAAAAGCTACAAGGTTATGTTTAGTTCCGAGCTCAATCTTTATACAGGTCTTACTTATCATCGTTATTAAATATTCTTTTAATTAATTTTAAACTCAAGCCAAAACTTAGGATATGAAGGATCCAGCTACTGTACTGTACAAAGCTTACAATCTTCAGGTGATCTTATGCTGTCCAGATACAAGCAATGTGTTTCGCTTCATTCTAGTCAACAGTCTGGGACGCAGTGGGTGGTAATTGTTCTCTGATATTAAGATGTTCTGAATTACAGCATACTACACTAGAAGGTACAGTACTGTAAACTCCTTTCGGGGTGGCGGTTAACTGTTCATGCACAGTACAAATGACCATTCTTTGCCTTTGGTACTTTTTCATATTTAAGGGCAAGACTGTTCACTGTTCTTGACCTTTTAACAGGATAGCTGGATTGACTTTGGAATCTCCTGTCAACTTTGCTGAGGCAATATCATTAAATATTTTTAGGTTGGTATTTGCTTTTTGCTTGTATCTTTGTATCACTACGACCTAGCGATTTAGCCATGAAACACTCAAACTTTCTCCTTTGATTTACATGGCTACCTTAATTTGGTTGATCCTAGCGATTAGTGACTTTATTTAATCCTTTATAGGAAATTTTGTGTCCCACAAATTTAGGTGTTGTACTTCTGTAGTACTTTAATTGCAAACTTAATGCTGATACTTTTTAAAATCCAAGTGCAAGTTTGGTGAATGAATAGATTATGTTGTCAGTTTCAATCTTTAATTTAATGTTCCTCTATGGCACGATCAGATTCTGCTTGTAGAGCGCTAATACAATTCAAATTCATAAAGAGCAGTATT
>KN890382.1:2463-24512 GCA_000934455.1 Apostichopus parvimensis
AACCCCAGGAATTGAAGAGATTGAATGCTGTCAGAACTGTGAAGATTGCCAACCCCAGGAATAGAAGAGGTTGTATGATATTGGCTCATTGGCTTAAGAGATGATTGAACCTTACACTGCTTCTGACTTTTTTCACACCAGGATTAATAAGTTACTCTATAGTATCATCTTTGTTGTCACATATCAGTGTTTTTTTAATACATAGATTAACACAGACAGCCTGACTAAAGACTAATATGAAGTGTTTAATGTTGCTACTGGTCATTCCTTTAAGTTCAGATCTGCTTTACTTTACAAATTTTGTACAGGCTTCTTAATTTTTATCATTTTCTAACTGATCAGAGGTTTGAAACTTCTCTGGATGTCACACTTCTGTTGGTAAATTACTGAAAGAAACCTTGATTAGCAACTTGGATGAACGTTTTTCTTTTCTTTCCTGGATGGTTTCATCATGCAAATGATGGAGGATGGAAGACTGGGTGAATACTCTTCACATGTCAAAGATGTCTTCTGTGGCTAAAGCTAATTGCTTCACAAAATTGCTACAAGTATTCTGCATGGTTAGATCAAAACCACATTTATTGTATTTTGTGAATGCATCTTGAAAAAGCATATGAGTAAAAGATGTCTTTATTTTGTCAACCTTTAACACAGATATATATCTACAAAATAGTTGCCCTTTTTGATGAAATTAAACATATGGAGATGTTAAGCAAACATTTCAAAGAATTGAGTTTCAAGGATAAATCAACAAAACAAGCGTAATACCCTTAGTAGAACTTGATGATGATGATGACATCATGCAGCACCTACTGCAATACTGGTTTAGCGAATCAAAATAGATAAGTATACATCTCAAGTCATGGTACTGAGGTAAGCTTTTCATTAACAAAGTGGAATATTTCAGTGTTTCTTTGCCTGCCTTTAAAAATATCCATTTAGGGAAATAATTTACTGTTATGTCTAGTAAATTAACTAATACTAGGTATTTGTTTGTAGCTGAGGTGTTCTTCAAAGGGCAAAACGTGAATGACAGGGGTATGGAAAGGTGTGGGCTATGAATGTCATTGCATTTGTTGAAGGAAAGAGGTCATAGTATGAAAATCAATGGAAAGATGTCTGTAAGCTCAGATGAAAACTAGTGATGTACAGGTATTGGAAATATATCATATGTAGAGCAAACTGGAAAACATTTCCTTCATTATTAGAAATGAAACTTGACAACAAGTCTTCCCCTTAAGAAGTTAACACCAACAAGAAGCATCCAGAAATTGATTGCAGTTAATTAATCTGTGAGGTCAAATGAATTGTGCTTCTCTGTGCATCACCAAGAAACCATGGGTCACTCAATAGATAAAAGAACTAACAGACCAAGAAAAAATGAGTCACTCAACAGATAAAACAACTAACAGAGAACAGTTCGGCTTGCCAGTTTATTGCGTGTATTGAAGAGATTCAGAAAACCTGGAAATAGACTAATTAACTATGTAAAACTATAGACTAAATAATGGAAATTTGAAAAGCATGATAAGTATCCACTTCTCATAATGATAAAGTATTAGTCTCTGATTCTTGAGTTTCTGCCACTACTAATTATCATATCTGTAAATCAGGCTACATGTTAACTGACACAGATCAAGTCACTCTATCTAACAACCACCTCTGGTTGGTCTATATCAACATCAGCAGGCCGTAGCTTCATCTGTGTTTTCTTCACAAGGGAAGGTAACCAAACCAAATCAGAAGGATATTCACCATTCAAGTTTGAGAAGTAGCAACTATGGTACCACCATGCACCCCTTGAGGTGACTGCACAGTTACCTCCTTGATTGCTGTCATTGTCACGATCAAAGGTTGAAAACTCCACATTGTTGTGTTGTATCAAGCCATTCTCTGTGTGAGGAAGAAAGATAGCACTCAGTGTTAGACCTGGATAATGTTGGACTAATATATCATGATTCTACATTTCCATGCATAATTGTGATTCCTTGCAGTGCAATCTAACGAATTCAATATGTAAGCAAACATTATTCTAAAAGTTTCACAAGAATGCCTTTAGAAAAAAAAAAGGATTGGTTTATCACTCAACAAAACAGCATACAATTGACACAAGCCAGTACCCTTCCAAAGGTACTTATTGTCATGCACTTCCAACCATACAAATACTATCAAACTTTTCTTCAGATTTTTTAAGTTCAGATGCAAATAACTGAATGACATTTGAATGATTTTGTTGCTGATGTTTCTGCCCTTCTCCTCTTAAGAGAATTCAGAACGCTGCTGTTTGATCACATCACTCCTGTACACCTTTCATTACATTGGCTTCCCGTCTCTCAGCGCATCCAGTTTAAGATCCTACTTCTCACCTACAAATCGATCAAAGGGCTTGCCCCTCAATATATCACTGATAATCTGACTCCTTTGCGTCAGTCATCTACAGTTACGCTTCGCTCTTTCTATCATGAATGCATGAATGCGCATTTGCAATTAACTCCTGGTCCACGTACCCGCACTCATTACGGCGATCGTGCCTTTTCTGTCGCTGCACCTTCTCTTTGGAAGACTCTCCCTCCTTTTTATTTTCAAGGGACAACTTAAAACATTTCTGTTTGATTCCTAGTTTCTTTTTGTCCTTGGTTCCTTTGTCTCTTTCCTACTTTATAAAGCGCTTTGAAACGCTGTATTTAGCGCTATATAAATTGTATTTATGATTATTATATATGTTTATCACATTAGCAGTGGATTAATAGTGACTAGGGAGGCTGTGATGTGACTGCTCTTTAACTATACCAGTACACTTGGCTACCTATACCATACACTGCATAGCATGATCCACATATATTGAATTTTAGAAACACTAACAAAAATCTCTCTTACAAGAAATCTATTTTACCCACCTACTTATGTGCATTAACAATGGTGAAATGTAATATTTATGTTATACAACCTAGCTTTAAATTAAAGGGACTGAAGACTCGCGCAAAAAGAAACGTCTCATTCTGGTAATCTGATCTAGTTTTGAATGAGGTGTAACAGAAGTGTTAGACACCACCATCAATCCCAGAAAATACACACACAACCTGCTACGGTCGATAATTAGACACTAATGTACAGTCAATGCATGCAGCTACGGTCAATACCCACAACACAGTGTACATAGCAGCGCTAGACATCTCAGGTCCAGATAAAGATAGCAAGGTATCACGTTTCATTACTGTCTGCATTTTGTAGTGACAAGAAGAAAACTGCACTTGCAAGAAATAGAAAGTTAACTTTTAGCAGAGGGCGACGCGCGGTTCGGGGCGAGTCTTCAATGCCTTTAAGGGTTAGAGACATGGTGGTAGATTCAGAAAGAGTATTTATCCTACGTACTGTAAACAACGCCGATAAAACCATCCCAGAAGAGTCTGTAATTATCATCCTCTGAAGCCACTGTTACAAGACTGTAAAGGACTGAATCTTCCTCAGATGTGAATTCATCCGTGAACTCAACAGCCATGCTGCTTACTTTCTGTTTAGTTAAATAATGGATGGCCTCGTTACCCAACCAGAAGTCGCCATTTAAATCACCAAAGCCACTCTTGTAATCTTCCCAGCCACGGTAGAAGTCAATGTCCAAGTTGCATCTATTCTGAATCACCTGTGAAGATTAATATATGGATCAGAGAGTTAAATGTACTTTTAAATGCTTTCTCTCTGCCTAGTCTCTGAATAGTCCAGCGTTTTTCCATAGTTATGACAGACAACACTTTACCAAATCATATACTCGAACGAATAACAAATTTGAAACTTACCACAATCATGGTGTTATTATGTCACAGATTAACTTTGTCCATGTAGCCAAAATTATTTTAAGGGCTTCTAACACATGGTTACAATATTTCAGACCATTTACATAAAACATGAATGTAGTGTCGTTAAATATATGGTAAGAATATCAACAGAGTCAACAAAGTATGGTTAACTAAATGAAGACAATTATTGGTGCCAAAAGTCAATAAGTAATGAAAGTTTACACCAAGCTGTGGGCCATTTCCATTAAAAAAAAAAATTGTGTACAGTACCAGAAACGTTGCAGCTCTAACCATTTATGATTGAATTGATAACTAAAATGATTTGAAGCAATATGAGAACCGCTAGAGATGGATGGTGAACGCTTTACCACTACAAATAATGATACATTTAAATGTAAAGCAGGGCCATGAGTAACGACCACAGAGACGGATGGTGAACTTTATGACACTACTAATAAGTACATCTCGTTATTAAGCAGGGCCATGAGTAATGACCAGAGAGATGGATGGTGAACGCTATGACACTACTGATAATTATACATCTATTTATTAAGCAGGGCCATTAGTAATAACCAGAGAGGTGGATGGTAAACGCTATGACACTACTGATAATAATTACATCTAGTTATTAAGCAGGGCCATGAATAATGACCAGAGCGATGGAAGGTGATCGTTATGACACTACTGATAATGATACATCTAGTTATCAAGCAGTGCCATGAGTAATGACCAGACAGATGGATGTCACCCTATGAAGGGATATCTCATAAGTATGGCAAAGCAGTATGTGGTTGCATCGACGGTAAATGAATACTGCAAGAAAGCATGTTGCCTAATATTTCGGTCGTCAAAACTTACTGTCCAACCACCTCCATCTGTTGTCATGTCACAATAGACCTCCAATGCTCCCCCTGGATAACCATCGGGGTAGATTGTATAAATACCATCCTCTGTGTTACCCGTGAGAAGCAGCTCATAGCAATCCTTCTTGTTTACGGATTCACATGTCTGTCCATCTCCTTCATAGCCCTGGTCACAGTGGCACCTGTGCACACCATTCCTATTCCCACAGACAGCATTCTCAGAACAGCTGTAATCTCTGTTGGTTTGGATCTCTTTGTTAATGCATTGTTGTTCCACAGAGCATATCTCATCCACAATGAAGGCACCTTCCTGTTTTTGTGATATTGAAGAGAGAAACAACTGCTAGCAAACTGCTTTCTGATGCATAATGCATAATGCATGATGCATAATGCATGATGCATAATGCATCATGCATCATGCATAATGCATGAGTAGGTAAATATATTTGAGGTTATAATATACTAGTATACTTGAAAGGAATGCTACTAAACCCTTAATGTTTATATACGAGCTATTGCAGCAATGGTAATGGCATCAGATTTATGGTAAACATGCTCTAATTAATTCTGACATAAGTAAATAAATAACAGAAAAAGTAAGGGCTGGATAGCTCGGCCGGTAGAGTGCTGGGTTGTAACCCAGAAGTTACTGGTTCGAATCCAATTCTAGCCATAAATATCTTTGCCCATATCCATAAGTTATATTTTTTAAAAGCTATACTACTTCCTTAATTCTTATTTCATATTGGCTATGGTCCACAAATAAAATTATGAAAGGCTCTTACCAACTTGATTTTTTGCTTTTGTTTTGATGATAGAACCTTGTCCACAAAATATAGCCCATTTCAAAAAATTACTTCTGCTTTAAAACTGATGACTCAATGTGCTACATTAGTATATCACTGCAGTCAATATTTCCTACTCTTAAAGGATGGGATATTTTGGTGGCAGATAATGTTAATATTTCACACTGTTAGTTGCAAACCCAAATTTAATATCTTGTTCAAGATATAGTTCATTGAATGTAATGTATTTTCAATTGTTTAATTAAATTAACACAGTTGGTGGTTTGTGATGTCATCTGGGTAGATGAACCATAAATGCTTTAAATTAGTTTGACTAGTGTAATCTTGTTTATGCACTCTGTTCCCTGCTGCTGTAACATTCCTAAATTACTGATATATAATTAAGAAAAACAAAGATATTTTAAGCTCAATTGGTCAGATGACATTATGTCCCTCTGCTGTTCCCTGCTGCTGTTACAAAAAAAAATTACTGATATCAAATTAAGGAAAACAAAGATATTTTCAGAAAAAATTAGACTTTAAATCTATTTAACATCTGCCAGTGTAACTTAGGGCCTTTAACGTGATTAATAAAATGAAAACTTCAACTAAAACATTCTTAAACTTTATGCGATAGAAGTTAACTTACCTCTAATAGTCCATAGAAATATACTTACCTCTAATATTCCATAGAAGTTTACTTACCTCTAATATTCCATAGAAGTTTACTAACCTCTAATATTCCATAGAAGTTACTTACCTCTAATATTCCATTGAGGTTAACTGACCTCTAATATTCCATAGAAGTTAACTTACCTCTAATATTCCAAAGCCCTCAAGAAAACAATCACATTGGTTTCTTCTGACACACTTTCCACTTTTCAGAACGGAACCAAAGTTACAAACACAAGTCTCAATGCAGGTATGAATAGATGTTTGCTTGGCTTCTAAGTCTGTGCAACTTGATTGGATAGCTGGAGCACATGATGAATATGTTGTTCTCATAGGACACAGGGCTCCTTACCAGAAACCGGACATGAAATGAGACGAGAGATGTATTTCACTTATGAAATGTAACCTTTCTGTTTTTGTCCTCCAGTTTATTCCCTACCCCTTCCCATAATCCTCCCTTTGTCCCTCCACTGTTTATCTTCTACCTCTCCTCTTCCCCTGTTTGTTTCTTTCTTCTCTCCATCCCTTGTCTACTAATCCCATTACATCTATCTCTTTGTGTTCACCATGCTCATTAACCTGTCTGTATTCTGTGCATGTTTTTGTCCCTTCTGTTACTGTTACTTGTCATTTAGCCTTTGAAGAAGATCCTACTAGGATCGAAACGTCAGGCCAACTTACTTTTACACACTTAGAAGTTAAAGTACATAAGGGTAACTCTCTAAATTACTTTTGGCTAAAATTTTGTAATCAGCTGATAACAGGCCAACCATTTTCTGACATGATTCTTGTTCCAGCGAGTAACCTTATGTGTCATTCTAAAGAAATTTCTTACCAGTTTATAAACTAATCCTAATCCTAATAAGGAGTGTTAGCTCAGTGGTTAACGCCGGTGCCTTCCAATCATAAGGTACCTGGTTCGAGTCACTCCAAGATTAATGTATGTAGTCCAGTTACAGAGTTGTTGACAATTGACAATTCATAATCATGGACGTTAAATATGAATGTAAGAGACTGACTTCGGTCAGCTTGCGGCTTTAATAAGCCAATGAGGCTTCTTCGCGAGTTCCTGCTTGCAGGAGGATCTAAGATACATACAAACATACATCCTCAAATAGTAATTGTTCAATGACTATGCAGTACTGACTATTTGTAGCAGATTTATCACTTGAGGAAACCAATAACTTTTCTTTTGGTATCTTAATTAGGCCTATAGAAAATTGCTGATTCTTACAGTACGCTTTCAAACCTTTCAAGCCCGACAATATGCTAACAAACATATCAAGACCTACAGTATGCTTACAGACGTATCTAGCCCTACAGTATGCTTACAAACAGATCAAGCCCTACAGTATGCTTACAAATGTATCAAGCCCTACAGTATATGCTAACAAACTTTTCAAGCCCTACAGTATGCTTACAAACATATCAAGCCATATAGTATGCTTACAAACAGATCAAGCCCTATAGTATGCTTACAAATGTATCAAGCCCTACAGTATATGCTCACAAACTTTTCAAGCCCCACAGTATGCTTCCAAATGTATCAAGCCCTACAGTATATGCTAACAAAGTTATCATGCCCTACAGTATGCTTACAAACGTATCAAGCCTACAGTATGCCAACTACTACAACTGTACCTATCCAGCCCAGCACCATATCAACAATTTTTAATCAAGACCTCTTTTGACTGGTAATTGTTTTATTGATTCTTTGGGCAGCTATTTATATTGCCCTCAATGTAAGAAGCTAGTCTTACCACATGCTGGGATAGTCTGTCTCCAATTATTTAACTGGCCTCCAGCTGCAAGACACTGAGAAGCATAGGATGCAATGTTATCACAAAGAACCTCTTCATCCAAGCAGAAATCATTGATGCAAGTCTTGTAGTGCACATCAGGTAGAATGAAATCATGACAAGCAGCAAATACACCTTTGAAATAAATGTATGTGATACATATTTGTACAGGTAAAGAACCAAATAAATTTGTAACATTAACAGTGTTACCAAGTTACCCTTGTCCATGTAAAACTTGTCCATGTTATACTGTTACCATTTAACAATAACAGTGTTACCTTGTAATTATAATATTCCTCTTCCAGTTTGGACAAAATATTTAACAAGTCAAAAATCTTTAACAAGTCATGTGTCATAAACGACGCAAGAGGTTGCCGAATTATATTTACTATTGAGGTTCATTTCATATGTTATCATGGTTTGTGAAATCATTTGTATCGATATGAAACTGTAACAGCTCATGCTTACATCCACACGACCCTCACACAACCCCCCCCCCCTTCCCCACCCCCAAATCCATACCAGTCACCAAATCTATCAATCCAAACAACTTTTTCCTCTATCACCAATAAATTTTGATAGTAGTACAATATTTAAGTACTGATATCTAGAAATAATTAAGACTTTAGTAAGCTTCATCACCTGCAGTTTGCTCACTTCTCAAAAATGTAGGCTACCATATTTGCATTTTTGAACCAAATCCTTAATATGATTGTATGATTCATTGCAAATATTATTTATATTAAAACTTTGTGAAAATTATTGAATTTATCTGATGTCAGGAGACTGAGTTAGTTACATCACCATGAGAAACCTTAGCCAGATACATATTTTGCAAATTTGAAATAGGTGTATTAAATGTGTACGCTATTGATGTCGCTACAGAACAAGCTAGTCACATATTATGAAGGAAGACCGTGCAGCTTTTAGGAAGGGATGACAGTGATAAACATGGGACACTGTCTGCAATTTTCTTGCATAATGACAATTCAATCTTGTTCATACAACTATCTCTAGAGTTAGGAACACATAATTATTAAGATATGAATTTTCGACTAGAATCATGGCAGGAACTTTTTGTCCAACCTATGGTATCTCACTAAAATATCCTTCTATAGTTTCATCTGTATAAATGTATGCAGGAGCATTGAATACAAACTCACTTCTCATCCATCTGTCCCACACACCATGCAGTTAGAAAGAGGAACTTATCTGTTCTTCAAAGACAACCCAGTAATATTTACATATTAACTCACCATTGGGATCAATGAGACTATAACATTGATCTCTAGCTTCAGAATCATCATCACTACATTGATCAGCATCAGGGGTCCCGTCACATTCGCCGATGCTCCAACCAGCGATAAAACCGACAGCATCCGTTGCCTGGAGAAAGAAGTGAAGATAGCTGATTTGACACCTATGAACACTGTTGCAGTAAATAATTTAAAGAAAGAGTTGGAAGTGGGCCTAGTTCTGTAAATGACACGAATTATCCTTTCCTTACTGTATGGTGCCAGTATGAAAACTGTGCATCTCTTAGCTCATTACAAACTTACAAAGTTTACCCAAACTATGCCAGCTCTGGATTTGATCCAAAAATGTTACATGATAGTTTACTATCATAGGACAATACAATATTACATATAACTGGGCACATCGCATAACATGGTTACTTTCAAGTTGTTACTATAAGTAAAATGTCTATGACCCCTCCAAACCCACCCCCCCCCAAAAAAAAACATCCCGCAATGTCAACAACAACCATATCAACTTAATTTTAGGATAATACAGGATGCGAATATTTGTTTTCTTAGCTACCTGAGAACCATCTGGCAGGGTAAAGTCATCTTCTCCATTAGCATTGCAGGTACCACACATTCCGTAAACCTGCTCCCTGAGAGCTGAAGGCACCTTAATGGATGCCACACTGCCTTGACCAAAATATATAGAAATACCAAGGGCTGTGGTGAGAATCTGCAGGATAAAATTAATATCAATTAAACTAGAACACAAATAGCTCATACGGTCAGGTATATTGTAGTCAGCAATTGCATAATAACCCATAGGCCCAGCTGACTCATCAATAATGACATTAAAGGTATACTGTATTGCCCCAAATACGGTAGATATACAAATATGTTCACCTTTGGTCCAAATTCTTAAACTGTTTTTATTACAACCTTAGAGGTAATTTTCCTCACTGGGACATTCAGTCATCTTGTGTGTTCCTTAAAAATTGTCTGAGAACAATTGGAGAGTAAAGACCTCCAGGAAAGTACTTTTTGTAAACTTCAAGCAGTTTATTGCGTGCTATTATTTGGGGCCTATACTGACTATCTTTAAAGCAACTTCCTTCCACTGGTAGAGATTCGTCAAATTATTTTCTAAAGAAGAGATGCTTGAGCTCTCAATTACACTATCTTGACAGCATCATGACAATGCTATGATTAAGGTTGTACAACATAGTTGAACATACCAATTACAGTAAGATCAACTTACAATGCTTCTTAGAAAAATGCCTGTGTGTTCACTGCGGAGGTAATAGTTACTGTGTTCACACTAAAACACACGCTGCATGGCTTAAATTTTACAATAGGCCATATGCCAAGTCTTAATATGTGAAAACTCCATGATATATGTCAACAAAGGACATCTTCCAGGGTTTGAAACAATATATTCCTGTAATCCTGATTTAATTTAAATAATGACATCCCACATCAGTCTGACTGGTTGCATCATATATAAAAGTCCACAGAATGTAACATGTTAAACTAAAAGCTTGAACACCTCACCCTGTAGTGAAATCACTGAAGTCAAGAATGACGTGTTGATAAAACCTACCTGAAAACTGTTTCAAATTGATGTTCTACTACACTAAGTTCTACCTTGTGTTTTTACTCTCATATATGGCAGATAAAAAGAGAATGTGTAAGAAATACACATAATCTAACATCCCAATTACATTCATCTAATTTTTAATCATACACTTACCGAGCTTCTGTCTGGGAGATATATCAGCGTAACTAAATCATCTTTATAAGACCTCGCCATGGCAACATCATCGACCACTAAAACCCGATCTGCCCGCAGTCTGTACCTGGTCCCTTTTAAGTCTAATTCGATAATTGAAGCTGAAGTAGCTGACAAGAATCCAGTTAGAAGGAATGGATCTATTCCTTCTTCACGATTGGTGAGAAGTTTGTACTCACAATCGGCATCATCATGAGTTGAGAAGCTGACGTCATCAAAAGTACGAATGTGATGGTGTGTCCAAAGGAAACATTCACAATCAGCTAGAGAAAACCCACAATAATGACAATTAAAACATCACTACATTATTGAAAATAAGTCATGCAGTTACCTGCCAGAAATGCACTAATAATGCAAGATCCAAATTGAGCTAACTGTTAAAGTGTATAGAATGACACAGTGAAATGAAAGCTATTTGCCATTGAATGGCATGTAAGTGAAACTTATTTTATACATTGCTTTTTCACAGAAGTGAATGTGCTAAAGATAGGCCTATTTGTCATGCCACAAAATCCAGTGAACCAAAATATCATACAAGTGAAAGATTACGAACCATACTATAAATTGCAATCATAATGTAAGTATAATAGCTAACTTGATGGTCACACAAGTAAAATATAAGCACCGCCATTTGGACTGCCATACAAATGAGGGCAAGCTACATGCCATGGATTTCCACGCAAGTGAACAGTAATGAGCTCAACGCCATGGATTGATACACAAGTGAATGGTAAATTGCTAACTGCCATGGATTGCCACAAAAGTGAAATTAAAGCTACATGCCATGCATTTCCAACGAATGACAGGTAGAAAAATACCAAGGATTGCCACAGAAGTAAAGTATAAGAGCCTTATGCTACAGATTGACGAACAGGTGAAGGTAAGCTTCAATCATGCTGTGGAATGCCACACAAGTGCAATGGTATTAAGCTACCATGACATGGACTAAGTTGTTTTTTTGTCATTTCAAATATCTTGTTGTGAAGTAACATCCTTCATTTAATTAAACACATAGTTTTTCCAAAAAGCAATGGATTTATAGTAAACGTCTTCCCTTACCAAGGTGGCACTCCTGACCGTTACCATCATACCCAGCAGAACAGAAGCAGGCTCTTTTGCCAGATTTGATTTCACATGAAGCCTCCGGAGCACATTGGTAGTCTTCACATTGTAACTCCCCTAGAATGCAAGTACATCGCTGTGAGCAGTCCTCTTTGACATAGACAGAGCCAGGCTGTGGTTGAAAAATAGATGCTTACTTTCAAACCCTAATTTGATGTTAATGTAAAAGAATGTCTTCATTTACTGTAATACTCAGAGCAACTATCTCTTTTTGATCTACCTAGATAGCTAACTTATATTCCCTTGTAGTAATTAAATGAGAGTTACATGAAGTTTAAACATTACGCAGATCTTGCCTATAAGAAAATCTGCCCTAGATACCCCAATTTTTTCGGAAAAAAATGGGATACCTTACCCGACCGACCCAACCTATGGCTCATTACTTTCTAAGGACAAAGTGGGGCATAAGGTCTAAGTATAGGGTATAGGAATGCTAGCTCAGTGGTTTATGCAGGTGCCTTTAATTAATAGGGTCCCGAGTTCGAGTCACTCCAAGATTTAATGTATGTCGTCCAGTTACAGAGTTGTTGACAATTGACAATTCATAATCATGGACGTTAAATATGAATCTAAGAGACTGACTTCGGTCAGCTTGCGGCTTTGATGAGCCAATGATGGCTTCTTCGCGAGTTCCTGCTTGCAGGAGGACAGAAAATACATACATACATCTGGGATGGATTGTCTTATAGGCAAGATCTACGTTATGATGATCGATATTCCATTGATAGGGCAATTAGTTATTAAAGTCACGTGATCAGGAATCCATGTGTAATGTATTAACAGCATGCACTCCCCTTATCAGGATAATATGTGTAAGATACTTACAACACTCATCTGACCAGGATTCTATGTGTAAGATAGTTACAACACTCGCCTGACCAGGATTCCATGTGTAAGGTAGTTACAGCACTCGCCTGATCAGCATTCCATGTGTAAGGTACTGTAGTTACAGCACTCAACTGACCAGGATTCCATGTGTAAGGTAGTTACAGCACTCAACTGACCAGGATTCCATGTGTAAGGTAGTTACAGCACTCACCTGATCAGCATTCCATGTGTAAGGTACTGTAGTTACAGCACTCGCCTGATCAGGATTCCATGTGTAAGGTAGTTACAGCACTCGCCTGATCGGGATTCCATGTGTAAGGTAGTTAAAATACTCACGCCTGACCAGGATTCCATGTGGAAGGTAGTAACAGCACTCACCTGATCAGGATTCCATGTGTAAGGTAGTTACAACACTCACCTGACCAAGGTTCCATGTGTAAGATACTTACAACACTCACCTGACCAGGATTCCATGTGTTAGGTAGTTACGTCACTCACCTGACCAGGATTCCATGAGTAAGTAAGTTACATCACTCACCTGATCAGGATTCCATGTGTAAGATAGTTGCAACACTCACCTGATCAGGATTCCATGTGTAAGATAGTTGCAACACTCACCTGATCAGGATTCCACGTTACAGCACTCTCCTGACACAGTACAGTGAATTGAAAGTAGTGGATGGTAGAATAAGAAAAAGAGAATACAGATCTGCTAATGGATTAACGAAAATGAAGCTTACCGAAATATATCTTCCTTCTGGAGTATCACACCCACATTCTCGTGGTAAGACACATTTTTCTCCGTCAAGAATCTTCCCTTCAGGACAGACACAGGTCTCCACATCTTCAATATCATCACAAGTCACTGGATTTCCCCTTCTAGCACATGTAGGTGGGCAAGCAGGCCCTGAGGCAGTGTACACCATATCAACAGGGCAAGGTGCAGCTATTGAGAACATTCAATGTGGAGTTAACGCAGCTTGCTCATAGGTAACATATATAGACTCTCCCCATGATATGCGGTTCAACAGAACTGTTTTTCTTCTCTTTTCTTTTCACTAATTTGGCATACCCCCTTTCGCATACCCCCTTTGCTTTTTAAAATAAATTACCATAATCTCTGAAGTCTGAATGCTCAATAACACCTTCATCATGCACATATCACAACTACAGCTGAAATTATACATGAAGTTCATAAATGGTTGAAGCTTTAACTATTGGCAAGTTGGCCATTTTGCATGCTAACATAAAGTAACTTTGAGACTTATTAATGTAGTATAAATAAGAAAAGGCAGTCTACTTGAGAGCACACAACGAACTGGTTTGCATTTGCTAGTTTTTCAAAATGCACCAGGTTTGCATAGTGCATTAGGAGATCAGAGCTGTGAATTAAGCAGGTATGAGACCAAGTGTACAATAACTTTTCAAAAACTTTAGGCCAATCCATCTCAGCTCCTGGCTATCGTCAACCAATCTTAACATTGAAAAGTTTTGTAAAATATGTGTTTCTGAACAATTTCATGTTTTTGCCAAAATCTGGCATTGGCTAGCAGTAATGCCTTGGTAAGTTTTCAACGTCTGTAAGCCTCATAGAAATAATTTCTGTAAACCATTTAACATGTTCTCCAAATCTAATGAAGTGATTTAGACAAAACAAAAATTTGCAGCACTTGCTAACCAACATCACATTTTTTATATGATATCTCCCAAGCACAAATATTTATCAATATTTTTTTTGTTCTGATTAGTTATGGAAGGGAAAGAAAAGATGGAGTTTAACTTACAACACTCTGTAATCTGTTCCCACCACTGGCCAGGATTTCCTCCGGCAGTACGACAAGCCTCTGCATAGGCATTAAGTGCAGGACAGAATAGGCCTTTGTCCTCAGTCACACACAGGTCAAATACACAGGAGTCATAAAAAGGAGTTGGATCAACAAATTCATGACAACTTCTGAATGGTCCTACACGGAGAAAAAACATATATTCATCAAGTTCAATCAGATTGTCACATCTAATAGCAGCACACTCAGAGTCACATCCGCCAGCAGCACACTCAGAATCACATTCATCCAGCGCACTCTAAGTCAAATTACAGAGAGTTCAATCAACATCCTGTTGAAATCTCATGTTGGTTAAACGAAGAAAATGTTTGTCCTTTCCTTAAATTAACAGAGCCCTATGAATTCAGTACTTGTATCAATCACATTACAAGTATAAACTCTCCCACTACATGATACATTGAACTATATTCCAATCCCATACCTATAACTATATTTTAACAAGGGTTGGGATCAATTCAGTTCACTACTGGTTGACAATGGAGGTGGTACAGTACATCCTTAAAAGTATTGATGGTACACTTTAAGGTCATCAGAACTTGCTCACAATGTTAGTATATGATTAAAACTGTTAGAGGTTTTTTATGTATTTTTCTGCAGGTTCTTGTCCTATAAAAAAATGGACTGAGAGATGGAGGATTGCTAGAATAGTTAATTACACTGTAGTATCATCACATGGGTAAAAAGTGCTAAAGTGGCAGTTGAATATTCCACGACATTAGGGATTGCCTAATTAGTCGACTTCAAGTTTCATCAGCATGGGTAAATGGTGCTAGAGGCTGCATGAGCTGGCAGTAAAATTAATCGTTGAAATTTATATTGCATGGTTGGCCATTATATGACTCTCTAGCATATATTTTTAAATAAATAATAATAATTACCTTTAAAAATGTATTGGGATAACTTTGATTCAAAATCTCCAAAACACTGAAAGAAGACCATCTATAAGGAGTTTTGTAGCTCAGTGGTTAACGCCGGTGCCTTAATTCCAATCATAAGGTCCTCGGTTCGAGTCACTCGAAGATTAATGTATGTCGTCCAGTTACAGAGTGTATGACAATTCATAATCGTGGACGTTAAATATGAATGTAAGAGACTGACTTCGGTCAGCTTGCGGCTACAATAAGACAATGAGGCTTCTATGCTTCGCTTCAGGAGGATCTAAAATACATACATACAACCATACATTCATACATCTATTAACAAAGTAACAATTTGAAAATATAGAATGATATACCATCAACTTCCAGAATAAAACAGTCATCTTCAGCTTCTTGTTTCATGTCTGAATCTTCAGCACATGGATCGGTTCCGGGATCTGGGACACATTCCCCTTCTCCAACAGCCCAAGCATTGCCAAATGTTGAGGCTGACGCAGACTAAAAAATGAAAATGTCGTAAGACATAACAATTCTCGTCATGTGCATTTCTTTGTCAATGATAAACTGAAGTGTTCAGAAGAACATTTAGCTGTGCTTTTAAAAAGTATTTGACCATTCAAGATGCCTTACATAACCACATGGTTTTGTTTTTCCTAAGAAAATATGATGGAGACTCCAGGACACAAGTTGACACAGGAATTTGTGGCAAACTCTGGCAAGAAATCCAGGGCATGAAATGTGTGAAGAAGCTACAGGAAATAGGATTTTACAAGTTATCTGTGTCTGCCATCAAGTATTACCTTTGAAAATTGATCTTAGATTTTTCATAGCAATAACGAAAGTTTGTTTAAATATTTTGAAACCCACGGGTTTCCACATTTTCCCCTGTGCACTGTTTGAATGCTATCTCTTTACCTCAATAGTACAACACTCCCCACTGGTCAAAAAATACATTGATACTAAGATAGAATGCACACTGTGTGAACGGTATCTCTATACCCCAATAGATATATAGTACAGCACTCCTACTGGTCAACAAGTACCTTCAATACCACTTCCCTGCATAAAGCAAATACCTCTGCAGTCCTGAATTGAATATTTACTCGAATTTCTAACGTTAGCCTTACTAAATGCTCCTTTGCACAAAATTCATGATTAAACACACAATGGTCAAGCCAAATTTGTCTCCACACAGGAAAGTAGTACCAGCTCGTAGAGCAGGGTTTCCCTAACTTTATCCCCCCACGAACCCTTTGTGGATGTCAGAGTTGTCCACGAACCCCCAACTTTTCGAGACACGATCTGAGTCATTATTATAGGTTCGACTTTTGTACATTACTAAATTATATGATATATCCGATTTAAGTTCAACAAAAAGTACTCTAGTTTTAACTTTCAGAAACGTCTCACGAACCCCCTGGGATGGACTCACGCACCCCCCAGGGGTTCATGCACCCAGTTATGGAACCCCTGCCTTATAGCCATCATGCGTATAGATAAACATTCCTCCTCAAATTCACTCAAGCATTAATAATTTTTACTTGATAGCATAAACTAACCCAAATACTGCCATTAAGATTCATCCTTGAGCACATCTAATTCATTTACCAGTCACCTGTATGATTGTAAACACATATGCTCTAATAGCCAGCACTACGTTCCTGTGTGTGAGGAAACGTTTGGCTTGATCACTGAAATAATACAATGAATTTGAGGACTACTTTTCTATGGGCAGGCTTGACCATCATGGAAGTTTATCTATATAACTGACACACATTTACACAATGGTTTAATCCTAACGATCTCAGGATGAAGTCCAGATCCATCAATCAGATCATGACGTCAGCCTTCATAACCTATTGCCTTTACTTCTCTACAAAGAGATTGGTTTTTAGGAAAAGAAGTTTGTTTATCAATTACCTTGTTCTTAGCTGGTTTTAAATACCTCACAAAGGTATAGCTACACACTATCACAACAACAAAGTGTTATTTACCAGTTCCCCTGATGGCAGGACAAACTCATCAGTACGATCCTGGTTACAGGTACCACACAATCCACAGAGATGCTCATAGTAGGCAGAGTCCACTTGAACAGTTAGACCAGCCCTAGCATAGGTAAAGACCAACTTCAGACCAAAGTGTGTGATCAACATCTGTGGATGATTTGCGAGAGTGTATGATACATGGCTCATGTGATTGTTTCTTTATTATATAGGTATCTTCTTATTTGATTAAACCAGTATATGGACATTATGTTTACTGATACCATCAAACAGTGATATGAGAATTTATATCATAACAGATTTCTCAGTTTTAGATTTGATTCACGCTTATAGCCCATCGTACATTGTAAATACCAATTAACACTAAACTACAGGCAAATGAACAATTTGGTTCTAGCAATGCCATCTACCTGACCAGCCTGAACTGGAATGAGTACTATAATAGTAATATCAATCATCATAAATATTACACTTTTTGTTTTAGCAAAGCTAACATAAATGTTTAAAAAGGCTTATTACTGTGATCTTTTCACAATGATAAAACATTTGAAATTCATTCCAATAGTTACAGCAGCATGCAGCATTTGGTAACCAAATTTAGCAAACATGTGTGGAAAAATTCAAACTAATATTGCAACTGATTAAGCTGTAGAGACACCCGCCTAGATTCTGCCATAAAACGTTGAAGGTAATAATCAATAATGTCTGCCAGAATTGTTTTTCCAAATTAAAAATCATCTCAAAATGTTAAGCTTTCTTGTCATCATTTCAAATTAAAACTTAGTGGTTAGTGAGTAAATTGTGAATGCTATTTGCAGTTTGATGTGAAGCATTGCACTCTTGTCTGTCCGTCTATCCGTCCGTCTGCCAGTCCGTCTGTCCGTCCAGTTATTTATTTATTTAAACTGTATTTACTTGAGAGTGACGCAGTAAGCCAGAGCTTATCTTCCCGAGGCCCTCAGTTACAAAGACGAAAAGAATTATTGTAAACTTCAAACAATAAAAGAAAGTAAAACTTGTTTGACTTACTATTTTACCAGGTGGTAAGTATGTAATTGTCACATAGTCGTTACCTCCGGTTGTGATGGGTAGTGCTGTTGCAACTCCATTAACTATCAATGCACCACTGCTGTAAAGTTCATATTCATTGTCGTTGTACTGTAATTTCACTTGTCGTAGGTATGATACTGGAGCTGAAGGTACAGTCTTACGATTCCTACCAAAGACTGTAAACTCTGGTAAGTCACCATGGTCACAAGTTGTTACGAGGGTGTATTCACAATCACCTTGAAAGTCATATTTTAGGCCATCGAATGTCACGTAATGAGGGTCTCCCCAAATTTGGCAATGACACGGCTCTTAAAAGACAAAAAAGAAATCAAATTAAGCACCAACATCATTACAGTCTTCTTTAGTGTTTCTATTAAAACAAAACTCTCTGCTTGCAAAAGTTGAATGAGGTCCTGAATGCTACCTCTCAAGTGAGGCTCTCAAAACAGAAGGGATAAGTTCCCAAAGATCGCAAATGGTATATCTCAAGGGAGGGTCTAACAGCACAAGAGATTGGTAGCCCATGGTCCATGATGGTGCCTCTCAAGGGAGGGTCTCACAGCAGAAGGGATTAGTATTTCTCATGGCCGCAAGGTCTCACAGCTGAACGGATTAGTAGCCTGGTCTCTGGGATGGTGCATTTCAAGGTTTCACAACAGAAGGGATTAGTTGCCTCGAGTCCCAACGGAGGGTCTTGCAGTATAAAAAATGTGTAACCTGAAGTCCCAGATAGTGATTTTGTTTTTACAAAGGAAAATTATAATTGAACCTTGAACATTGAACGTTCGTTTTTATGAATTTCTAACAAGAGAAAACATTGACAGCTTGCAAAAATTCCAAAGTATCATTTTTTAAGGACAATTAAACCAGCAGATGTAAAAGTAAAGCTTTTTTTAAGGACTAAGAAACAAGACATAGATATGGGTTGTTCAACTCACAGTGAGCATAGTTTTCTTTTCTATGTATCAAGTGTCACATATGTCTGTCACCCAAATATCCCTTCAATCTACCCGTTGCAGTACTGCACAAAACCATCGTTAAACAATACCATACTATTAATGTACTACCTACGATATGATTCTAAATGAAAATATAAGTACATGGATATCATCGGATGGTGACCTTAGCATTTGGCTTAGATATTTAAAATTCACTATCCTTTTAAACACTTTTTACTAGGAACATGTTAATAATGTTGAAAACAACATACCGTTTGAGCACTCAAATCCATTGAATTTAAATCCTTCCTTACAAAAGCAGCCTCTAACTTCTCCTTCTACTTTGCATTCTTCATCCCCTCTGCAGCCGTAAGCCTCGCATTGTTCTTCGCCATTCACACATGTACAGCGTAGAGAGCAATCATCATAAGTATACACCTCATCTTGCTGTACAAGATGTGAAAAGAAAAGTTAATGTCAAACAACAACACATAAGACCCGAAGTTATGCAATTTTACCTTGCTTCAGGATGTCAAAGGAAGAGATAGTATTGGACCATATACACAAGCATGAAATCTTCAGTAACCTTCATTCCATGATCACCTCATTTTACTAACAATTCACCTTTTCATTCATCAACATTCCACCACACTGCTGCTCCATTGTTAACTCCTTGGTGGTCAGGACTGAATTTGTAGCTGTTAGTCAGAGCTGTCCTGGCTGCCTGGGTTTAAGGAGGTGACTTTGTCTTAAGTAAGTTGATTTGGTTAATATTGTAATTTTGCTTTGCTCGAAGAGTGAGAGCTACATTTTACTTTACAATCGAAACTGACAAAATGTTTTCTACTGTCACCTTTGTATTCTTTGGCTTTTTACCTTTGGAACCTTAGCTTGAGGGCCTTAATTGTAACAATATTTACAATCACGGGGTTAACATACTAGCAAAGACACATGTAGGCACACACCTTCCACCCCACCAACTTAACGTAAAATCTTGATAGCTTTCACCAGATGAAATTCTCTTTCCTGAAACAAACATAACTTACATAATACCAACCTCTTCAATTCACATCAGATGCTACTCAGATAAATGACACATTAATAAAGTCACATAACTCACTGGAATAGAAATAATACAATGGTATCATACCGAGATATAGACTCCATTTTGCAAGGTACAACCACAGTTGTAGATGAAAGTACATTTTTCACCATCCAGGACCTGTCCCTCTGGACATTGGCATGTCTCTATACAGGTTTCTGGACACTTAACTGGCCCATCAGGAAGTTCACATGAAGGAGGGCATGCAGAACCACAATCTGTATACTCCAGACCAGCTGGGCATGGCGCAGCTTCAACATCAAAATAAAGCAAGGTGCATTAAGCCCTACATGTAGGCATTATCCAATTAATTACCAAAATGCCTCACTTTATTGAGACTCATACCCAAACAATTACATAAGGATCATATAAAATCACCACATTCAGGTACAAAATTTCAATTTGCTCAATCGCACCACACCGAAATAAGGTTGCAGTGTGTTGATACGCAGTGTGTTGATACATAATTGATACTATATATTTTCAATAGCGTCACCATATCAATCAATGTACATGGTGTAGCTAGCTGTGATAGTACTACGAGCATGGACACACACATGACTGCTGATTAAAAAAGAGAGACCAAATCAAAGCATAACGCTATTTGTTATTTCTTGTGAAACTTGGTTAAATCTGTAACATCTGACGCTGAGACACAATAAATGTCCACTTATTCCTTAGATCATAAACACAGCATTACGATCTTCCCCGCCTAACGCAAGTACCACACCAGTACCCTGTTTTGGGCCAAAAACAGGGTTAGATTGAATATCTACCCAAGTGCATAATGCCTGCCATATTAAATGCTTCTCTTCACTTCTCTGCACAAATCATAATGACACTCATGGTGTTCTATTTCAGTGGTCAAGCCATATTTGGTTTTACACAGGAAAGTGGTGCTAGCCATTAGAATACTTGTGTTTACAAGAATAGGGTGGCTGGTCAACTAATTAGGTGCACTAAAGGATGAATCATAATGGCAGTACTTGGGGAGTTGATGCTATGGAATTAAACATTATTCGTGCTCAAGTAAATAGGAGGACTGTTTTTCTATGGGCAGGCTTGACCGTCATGAGCACACTGAGATATATGTCCACTTATCATATTGGATAATTTAAGCTCACCCACACTGTGATAGACATGTTAATGGATTATTGGAAAGCATAAACTCACCACACTGAGACAGATATGTCCACTGATTAATTGTATTATCTAAACTCACCACAATGAGATAGATATGTCCACTGATTATTTGGATAATATAAACTCACCACCCTGTAATAGATATGTCCTAGGATTATTTGAATAATATGAACTCACCACACTGAGATAGATATG